>SKCR01050988.1:0-47337 GCA_019454045.1 Zanthoxylum bungeanum | reverse complement strand
TACGTTCAATCGAGCATACTTAGTTTGATATTATTATCTTTATTTTCGTATGCATAAGTCAATCGAGCGCATGGGCTTAGTAAGTGTGATGTGAGATCCCCTATGGGGAGGGGCTAAAAGCCCTTTACCACGATGCTCTGCCGCGCCGGTGATGTGTGTTCAGATTGATGTAAGATGTGTTCAATCGGGCATACTTGGTTGATATGATTGGTTCTATTCTTGTACGTGTGATGTGACGCGCATGGGCTTAGTATGTTGGTCTAAAGGTCCTCTCTTTGAAAGATCAAGAGCCCCAAAAGGTCACCTTTATGGCAGTACTTCGCCGCGCCCTTTATTTTCTGTTTATGTATGCATTCCACTTCATGCATCAGGTCCGTGTCCGTTCGAACGCGTTAACAACGCAACTCGAACGCGCATACATTATTGCCTTATCATGCATCAGGTCTCACTTCCGTTCGAAACACGTAACAAACGTCATACGAACGTGAGCATTCTGTTTCATTCCGTTCGAACGCGTTTACGAACGCTACTCGAACGCGAGCATTCTGTTTCATTTCCGTTCGAACGCGTTTACGAACGCTACTCGAACGTGAGCATTCTGTTTCATTTCCGTTCGAACGCGTTTACGAACGCTACTCGAACGCGAGCATTCTGTTTCATTTACGTTCGAACGCGTTTACGAACGCTACACCGAACGCGCACACACTGAACTGAGTCTGTCTTATTATATTCATGCATAATTGCCTATTGGTTGATCTTTCTTATGCAAATGCGTCAATGTATTACAATTCGTATGCTTATGTTATGATAACATTTGAGCATTATTCCTTGTGGTATATCGGATGGAAACCCAGACGTAAATTCCGTAGCCGATCCGACATGGACGGTAGTGCGGTCTGTACTTGGGCTACAATTCCACGTACCACTGGAAAAGTGCCCATATGGTGCTTGTATGATCAATGTGTATGCTTGTGTTTTCCTGAATGTGATGCGTAAAGCTGTATGTTCGTTGCTACCTTGATATATGTAAGCATGCAATTTTAAATATGAGATATATGTAAAAATGTACACTAAGTTTTATTTTGCATATGAGAATTTAGAAGCATGATACTCTTGGAAATAAGTGTTACTTAAGCTTAGTTAAATTATTACATGAATCCTTTCATTACAAGTGACATAAGTAAGGGACCATTCGAACCCAACGGTTTGAGGTCTTCCCTGCGAGGAGGGTGAGTGCGGCCTTAAATCTTTGTCCCGGTTCACACCGGGTGGCGACTCCATGTTATTCAGTACTTCCCAAACTAGGCCGCGAGCCTAGGAACGGGCGCTCAGGTCTTGTGTCCTACAGTCTGGCGACTCCACTGGGGATTATGAGAATTGGCCCCGAAATATTGTCTTGTAATGAGTGGATTCATGTTTTAATTGGCCATGTCTATAGTGGATAAGTGAGGGTTTAATCAAGGGCACTTTGAGGCTAGGTAATGGTTTGGTGTCTTCCTTCACTCATACCTTTCTAGAAGGAAAGCCGTGTGAGGATACCTACATGACCATCTACTCGTAGCTTTGTGATGACTAATCTGGAGGACTCGTTGTTATTCCTGACACCAAGTGATAAGAGCCTAAGAGGCTTGGGTATTTAAGTGAGCCTCGCTCCACCTTCCCTCTGGGGAATCTACAACGGGAGAATCCATTTGACAGTCGTCACACACCATGCTCATTGGCACGTACCTTAGTGTATAAAAAGGGATACGCTCACTGGTCGCTTGAACCCTTGAGTGGGGAGACCTAGTTGTGGGCTATCCTTCGCAGTGAGAGCCTTTGTCCATACTCTTGCAAATCCACCATAGACTGGTTTGTATGGTTTAAAGTAACAATTATGTCCTTGAGTATGCTTGTGGACCATCCTCATTTGGATGCAGTTGGACTATTGTCAGAAATGCGGGCTAGCTGGGCCATTAAACTGGAGCAAGTTCGTATTGTATGACTATTAGGCCCAAGGCTTCTGAAATGTTGATGGGCCATTATGTAAAAAATTATTATGTTATGTTTGCATTATCTCCCTTCTATGCTTATGTTTGGGAACATCACCGTTTGGATCCATTTGGACCATTTGTCACGGGATATGGACTTGTTGGGCCATTTAAACTGGGACAAGAACGTATTTCATGACTATTGGCCACAAAGCTTCTAAGTGATTGATGGGCCACCTTGTGCTTGTTTTCGGAATATTATCATTTAGATTTAGTGGGCTCTTTGCCATAAGACATGAACTCGTTGGGCCATTAAACTGGACGGGTTCACCCTTATGACAGTGTCCCAAAGGCTTCCAAAATGATAATAGGCCGATTTGTTTGAGAATTTATTTGATTTAATATATGTTAAATATCTCTATGCATATCATGCATACACACACCCTGTTAACATCCTCTGTGTCTTAAAAGACACCATAGATACCGTTTGGGTTAGAGAAGGAACCAGACTCACTAAAAGAACAAGTATGAGTGAATCTGATAATGAGGTGTCCCGTATGGATCAGTTAGAGAAGGTCTCGCCAAGATCACTGAAAAGTTGCAGGCTTTGACTACTGCTATGGCGGGGTATAGCTGGGTCTGTGCCGGGGTGTCATTCTGGGATGTGAGGCAAGAGGAATCTCCAAACAGATTGGGGGATGATATCCCCGCTTTTGATGATGATATGGCAGAGTATGCAGCAGAGAGTATCTGGGTCTCAGACAGATTACAGAAACTTCGGGATCAGGTTGAGTCGGTTACCCGCAAGATGAGGGGGTAAGAACGAGGATTTGCTGGATTATGACACTTTGACTTTTAGGAACAGTTGCTGCACAGTTCAAGATGCCGGATATGGCTAAGTTCAACGGGAATGGGGATCCGAGGGTGCATCTCCGACAGTTGTATCAGTCATGAGTTCAGTTGGCTTATCTCAACGCAGGTGCAGAAAATGTTTGGAATGTCGCTAGAAGGAGCTCCCGTGGTATGGTACCACAGTTTGGATAAGAAAGTAAAGGAAGATTGGAGGGAGTTGGCTGATGCTTTCCTGAAGCAATATGTCACGGACTTGGAGATCGATTTGTCACTCCGTGATCTGGAGAATGTTAAGCATAAAGCCGGAGGAGAGTTTTAAAGAGTATGTGGACCGATGGAGGGGTCAGTTATTGAAAATGCAGACCAGGCCTTGGAGAAGGATCAGATCAAGATGATATCAAGGGCACCAAGCCTCCATTTACGGCAAGTTGAGGAGGATGACCTCCATGATTGCAGACTTTCGGCAGTTGAGGGAAACTGTCATGGATATTGAGGAAGAAGAGGCGAGAATAGAAATTCTATGGTCTAAACAGGAGGCCCATTGGGGGAACATCGGGAACAAAGCCCGTTTCTGCTGAAGTTTGCTGCTATCCGGAACAGGCAGTTTTCCAACTTGGGAAGGCCCTTGTCTAAGGTGCTAGAGAAGTTGAAGAGCAAGGCTTTTAAAAAACCCTTGGATACCAAACCATTACCCAATCCCCTACCACACATATTAACCTAAGCCTTTATTGCCACTTCCACCACCAAAAAAGGCCATGACACCGACAAACTGCGCCCGACTCCGCTCATGAAATCCAAGACCTAATAGACTCCAAGAAAATACCCAACCCAAAAACAGAACAGCCCGATACACACAGAAACCCCTTGCCCAACTACCGTGCCGTACCACCCCCAGCCTATATGATCAATTCTGGCCTTCCAGAAGACCTTGTCCTAAACTCCTTTCACCCTCAAGCCTTTTGCCTGGGAATCGTGGGATAGCACTAGTGAGGATGAGTTTGAGCAGAAGAAGAACTTTTGGCTTGATTTCTCTAGCAGTGATGAGGAGGAAGTAAGGGGAATGACACGTAACGCTACTCGAACTTGAGCATTCTGTTTCATTTCCGTTCGAACGCGTTTACGAACGCTACTCGAACGCGAGCATTCTGTTTCATTTACGTTCGAACGCGTTTACGAACGCTACACGAACGCGCACACACTGAACTGAGTCTGTCTTATTATATTCATGCATAATTGCCTATTGGTTGATCTTTCTTATGCAAATGCGTCAATGTATTACAATTCGTATGCTTATGTTATGATAACATTTGAGCATTATTCCTTGTGGTATATCGGATGGAAACCCAGACGTAAATTCCGTAGCCGATTCCGAATGGACGGTAGTGCGGTCTGTACTTGGGCTACAATTCCACGTACCACTTGGAAAAGTGCCCATATGTGTGCTTGTATGATCAATGTGTATGCTTGTGTTTTCCTGAATGTGATGCGTAAAGCTGTATGTTCGTTGCTACCTTGATATATGTTAAGCATGCAATTTTAAATATGAGATATATGTAAAAATGTACACATAAGTTTTATTTTGCATATGAGAATTTAGAAGCATGATACTCTTGGAAATAAGTGTTACTTAAGCTTAGTTAAATTATTACATGAATCCTTTCATTACAAGTGACATAAGTAAGGGACCATTCCGAACCCAACGGTTTGAGGTCTTCCCTTGCGAGGGGTGAGTGCGGCCTTAAATCTTTGTCCCGGTTCACACCGGGTGGCGACTCCATGTTATTCAGTACTTCCCAAACTAGGCCGCGAGCCTAGGAACGGCGTCGCTCAGGTCTTGTGTCCTACAGTATCTCTATACTAGTTACTTTAAAACCTTATTATTAGGGATTTTCCGCAAAATATGCTTTTACTTTATTTAATCTAATTAAATAAACACATGCATGCATCAAGTAAAGATTAAATTAAACAATGAATTTAAAAGGCATAATCATATCAGGGTGTCCAGAATCAGACTCGCTCTGATACCATTTTGTAAAAGTTTTATGGCGAAAATCCGGTAACGCATCGGAATCACGGAAAATCAAAATTTTCCGATTTCAAAATTTTTCTTGGATCAATTAAATAAAATTATTAATTTAATTACCCAATTATCAAATTCTGAAAAATTACACAAGAGATCAAATTTCTTGATAATTACCGAAATGCCCCACAATTTTGCAAATTGATCATTTTAGTCCTAAAATTGTCAAATACAATTTTGGATGATTCTAAATCATTTCTAAAATGATTTCCAACAAGTCCAACTCATCAAAATCAGATTGCAACAAAAACCCCAATTATTGTCTAATTGCCGAGAGCACCCAAATTTTTCTGTTAATTACAATTTAGTCCTTTTTGTTCAAAACATGTCAAGATCAAATCCAATCAACCCAAAAATTTATATGCATCATATACACACTATAATACATCACATATATGAAAACCCCCAAATTTGGAATGGGTTAAGAACCCTAATTTTATAATTTCACCAAATTGACCAATTTCACCAAATCCATTAAATCCATTACTTTAATTCAAACTTTACAACACCAAACAAGTCTCACCATCATGAAACAACTCAATAAAAATTATAGGTCATCAATGAGTGGCTTAGAAACTCTAGAATGACAACTTGATTATCAAATAATCAAAAGAGAGCTTATGAAACCATTTCAAGCTCACTTTGAAACCATACATTCAAACATCTTTCATACAAGTTCATAACCAATTAAAACATAAACTATAAGTAAAGAGACAACATCAAAGAAACACAAGATGAAGCTAAGCATGTTAGAAACATTTTCTATGTTGAAGACTTTAAAGAAAAACTTACAAAAATAAGATTTTTCTAAGCTTTCTTCTTTAGCCTCCAAACCTTTTTCTCTCAACCCTATTATGTTTATTTGGTAACTTATGAACTCCTTAAACCCCAAAAAATGAAAAAAAAGAATAAATACCTCACACAAATTCCCTTGGCCGAATTTGGTGAAGGAAATATCTAGATATTTAATTTTTGTTTCATTTAATCTTACTTTAATCAACTTGCAATTTGATCATTACAACTTTAATGAAAATTCAACAAGTCAACAAAAGCAACTTAAAAAATATAACACTTATATTTAATTTAGGTCATGGCCGAAATTACTAAGAAAAAGGAATAACGATATTTTCAATTTTAACTTATTAAAACAAATTTCCAAGTGGTCAAAATCATTTTGAAAACCTTTTCCTTTAATGTATAAGTCAACAATATAGACTTTAATCATTTCCTAGCTTTATCATTTGGTAAGATATTTATATTTTAATTACTTTCATTAATTAACAATTAATTAATTAATTAATTATAAATATCTCAAATATATGTATTATATTTACTTTAAATATCTCAAATACATATATTAATGATATATGTCAAATACAATAATTTGACAATTAATTAATGTGTATTTAATAACATCAAATATTAAACACAAATATACACTAATTAAGAAATGACGCTTCGACCTCTAATGCATGTATCTATCGTTTAACAATTAAACGATCAATAAATAATCATCATTATTTATAATAGTCACCCTAGTGCTCTACAAGTATATTTTATTAATGAGACTCTCTAGATTCAAGCATATCCGTCACGAAATCCAATTTCGTATCCATAATTTACCCACCCATAAATTATGACGACCACAGATAAACTAGCTGAATCATACATGTCGAGGTCATTGCATACATATAATCCCTCAGTCACATGTATCCAGATTATCCCGGAGATATATATGTATAAACGTCAAATCTCTATATGTATAATCTCGTCGACGTGTCTATTAGAAATCTTTAAATAACATTCGGAACTCACTTCCGAAGTATACTATGGCCATAGATTTAACAGATTGCTAATCACATTTGGACTACCTATGCTCTGTACACACAACTGACAGATCCTATCTTGACACACATGATATCCTGAGGATCGCTCTACACCCAACGAACATGCGGAGGTCTGATCTAAATAGATCAGTGACGTGACTACCATCTAAGTGTAGAGGATGTCTCATACATCCACATTGGTATCTCAAGTCGAAGGACCACTATGCTACTCAACCCGAGAAGATTCTTATTAACGTTGGTGTACCATCCATTAAGAATCTTCGATGAGTCGTTCAGTGTTTATCCACTATAAACACCTATACATCTATACGAGTCTCCCAAGACTAATGGTTCATTGGGATAAACCATCGGACCAAATCTCAATATACGACATGTACTGGTCTCAACGGATTTAACTAACCGACCTGTGTTAGTAAATCTTGACCATGAACTTTATTTGATAATATATTTCTAGCAGTGACACTTCCCAATGTCAATTACAAACTACTTTGTAACTGTGCACTACATTATATATTATCGGGTCTTTGTCTAATATATACATATCACTAAATGAGATTTAGTTTCAATCTAATATTAATTAGATCGAATACGTATATAAAAACAAGAGGTGCAACCACTAAGTAAGTAATATTATGGAAAAAGGGGATGTTCGTATTCATGAATCAAACATGAATAGGGTCTGGATTGGCACTCTGAACACCAACCCCAACAGATTGTACCCAGAGTGTGCATCTATAAAACTCAATAATTCATACCCAGCTGTAGCGTCGACCATCGAATCTCTGTGAGGTAGAGGGAATGAATCTTTCAGACAAGCTTTGTTCAAATCTTTTAAGTCGATGCAAACTCACCACTTCCCATTCTTCTTTCCGAAGACAACCACGTTGGCAAGCCACTCTGGAAACTGAACTTCCCTGATAGCTCCATTCTGCATCAACATTTGAACTTCCTTGTCGATGATTCGATTTCTTTCTGGGGCGAACTTCATTCTATTCTGTCTGACTGGAGAGTAGTCTGGATCCATATGGAGTTCATGAGTAATCAACTCGGGGTCAACCCGTCATGTCTTTGTGAGACCATGCGAAGCTGTCATGTCGCATCTCCAAGAAGTCAATCAAGTCGGCTCGTTACTCTGGATCTAAGTTAGCTCCAATCTGAGCCTTATGATCCATATGTTGAGGGTGGATTTGGATCTCGTCAAGCTCTTCGAGATTTGGTAGTGTCGGCTCCGTATTGTGAGACTCATTCTGTAATTGCTATGCGGACTGGGTTTTCACCTTCAAAGTCGTTTGGTAGTAACTTCTTGACATGGCTCTGTCTTCTTTTATCTCTTGAATCCCCCACTTGGTAGGGAACTTTAGAAATTGGTGATAAGTGGAAGATACTGCTGACCGGCGTAAACACACATGTATAACGCAAGCGTACGTATCGTTCAAGTAGTATAAAAAGTATCGATCTCACGAGGACTTAAAACCATATCTATTAATTTTTATTAGGTCAAATGATTACTAGTATCTAACAGGTTTTTTAATTGATTTGAAATGGCGACGATTCTAAATTTAAAGACAAGTAAATAAAATTGTTCGAAAGTAGATTTTAAGAAAATTCAATATTAAAAAATATCTAGGGTTGTGATTTATTCCAATATAAATTAAAGATGAAGTGATTATCTTATAGTTGGGTAAAATATTGATTTATTAACCTGAAACACTAATTTATGTAAGACCTCTTCCGATGGTCAATTACAAATACCTAGTATAATCCAATTGAACCATATGACTATGTCAACCAAATTACCTAGATTCATTAAGATTAAGTTCCAATTATGGCTACCCCCGCCCGACAGGTATATGAAGGGGTTATTTAGGGGGTGAGTCCGGTAACGCAGCGGAAGCGGTGAAAATCCGATTTTCAGATTTCAAAACTTTTTCTCGGATTAATTAAATAAACATATTTATTTAATATTCCAATAATCAAATTATGAAAATAAATTCAATAAAACAATTTTAAGTGAATTTACCGAAATACCCTTGCTTTGTATTTTTGTCCGTTTTAGTCCGAAATTGATCCAATCAATTTTGAATGATTCTAAATCATTTCTAAGATGAACTTATGATGTTCAAAACATCAAAACACCAAAGCAACCAAAATCCCCAATTTTGCAAGTCAAGGCCGAGAGCCTCACTAAGGAGCACACTTGTGCATTTTTCACTTTCATGCTTCAAGACACATCCAAATGATATCCAATCAACATGAAACTTTATATGTATCATATACACACATAAATACACAACATATATGAAAACCCCAAAATTTGGAATTAGTTAAGAACCCTAATTTTTCAATTTCCTCAAATTGGACAAATTAGACCAAATACATTAAATCAATTACTTCAATCATCATTCTTCCATCCAATTCAAGTCTCAACACAATGAAACAACTCAAGATAAAATCTAGGTCATTTAAAAGTGGGTCAACAACTCTAGATTAGCAACATGGTTTCCAAAAACCTTAAAAGATTAGTTACAACTACAATAGTCACAACACTTCCTTCATTACACATGCTTCACACTTCTCCAAAACTTCCATCATCAAAAGCCACAAGAAACAAAGAAGAAACATCCTAATAATATCATATATAAAGCCTAGAACCTAAGGAACATATTCCTTACTAATAGCAAGTTTGAAAAACTTACTAAAAATCCAAGTTTTTGATGTTTTAGCCTTTCTTCTCACAAACTTCCTTTAGCTTCTTTCAATGGAGTTTATTTTGATAAAGTGTATTAGGTTAACAATTAAATGAAATGAAAAACAATTTATACTTGCAACATTTACACCTTGGCCGAAAATCAAAGCCAAATTCAAGAAATTGTAATTTCATTTTCATTTCAATTATCATAATGTCAACTTGCACAAATATCTTATAAACTACTTTATTAGATATTTATTTTGGTCAACAAATGCAACTAATGTCATTTACTTTAATTATCCTAATGTAAGATACTTATATTTTAATTAATTTAATCATTTAACAATTAAATAATTAATTAATTAATCAAATACAAATATATTAAATATATGTATAATATTTACATTAAATATTAAAAACATATATTCATTTAGGAAATAAGTCAAATAACTCATTTTGACTATTAATTAATTTGTATTTAAATTAATCAAGTATTAAATGTAAATACACAATAATTAAGCAAATGACTATCTAGTCTCTTTAGCATGTATCTTGCGTTTAACCATTAAACGACTTTATAAATAATCAATATTATTTATTAATGTTGCTCTAGTGCTCTACGAGTATGTTTCATTATTGAGACTCTCTAGGTTCAGGTATATCCGTCACGAAATCAAATTTCATGTCCATAATCTATCCACCCGTAGATTATGACGATCATGGATAATCTCGCTGAACCATACAGGTCGAGGTCATGGCAAATGTATAATTCCTCCGTCACAGAAATCCGGATAAATCCCAGAGATATAGATGTAAACGTCAAATCTCTATCGGGACTATCCAGTCGACTTTTCTATTAGCAATCTCAAAAAGAATGTTTAGAACTAGCTTCTAAACTTACCACGGGCCCATGGTTTTATCTGATTGCTAATCATATGGACTACCTATGCTCTGGTACACAGAACTGACCGATTCTATCTTGATACACATAGGACACCCTGAGGATCTATCTACACCCAACGAACAGGCGGAGGTCTGATCTAAATAGATCGGTGACGTGACTGCCGTCTAAGTGTAGAAGATGTCTCATGTGCCCACAATGGCATCTCAAGTCTAAGAATCACAAGTGCTACTCAACCCAAGAAGATTCTTATTGACGCTGGTGTACCATCCATTAAGAATATTCGGTGAGTCGTTCAGTGTTTATCCACTATAAACACCTACACGTCTATACTAGTCTCCAAGACTTATGGTTCATTGAGAAACCATTGGAATCATATATTCCAGTATACGACATGTACCGGTCTCAACGGGTTTACTATACTGACCAAGTAGTGTAAACCTTGACCAGGAACTATCTGAGAATGACAACGTCATGATACGACTCAATGTCCGTTGCGACGCTTTTGCAACTGTACCATGACTAATCATTCTAAGGTCATTACGTCTTTACCATATAAAAGATTAGATTATATTATAGAAACTGCATATATTATTACTGATAATAACGTTTTACAGAAGTATTTAACAAAAATACAACCGGGAATTGGCGCTCTGAGCACCAACCCCTACGGTATATTCCTATCCTGTAAGGAAATCTATTAAAGGGTTATCTATCCTCAAGGAAGATCGTGGGCTATTGAGTTTAAGGTCTTAAACTTAAAATCCATATGTCTAGTTCATTTTAAGTTTACCTTATCAATTTAATTAATGGCCAGTTAATTAAAGAGCATTAAGATTAAGACTCAATAAATAAATCTTTATATTACCCAAATTATAATCTAACCCCTTATAAACCCGTGATATTGAAATTCATCACAACCCTAGATAACTAAATTAGTTATGACACATAGTTAGGGCTAATGAAAACTTAAAAGTAAAAGCCATAAGTAACAGTGCTGAAAAGTAATTCCAATAAAGTAAAAGCTTAAAAGTAAAATAAAATAAAATACTAAGGTAAAATGAATTATTTCTACTACTACTTATTTAGATATCTCCCAGTAAAATAATATATAAACTTGTGATTATTACAAACCAGCCATATAGGCGGTAACCTGATTAAGTTAATTTAAGTTCAACCAGCCATAAAGGCGGAACCAAAATAAACCAGCCATAAAGGCGGAACCAAAATAAACCAGCCATAAAGGCGGAACCAAAATTAAATTACCAACCGACCAATCTGGCAGTATCCTTGTTTAGTCAGATTTAACCAGTTTAAATTAATTTACCAACCGACCAATCTGGCGGTATCCTGATTAAGTCAAATTTTAAATTGTAAATATATTATTTTAAGGGAGATTAATCTAAATAGTAATAGTAAAAGAATTACCTTTCACCCTAGCATAAGGAAGTTACCTCCTCATAGTGAATAGTAAAAACTGTAAAATAATGAAAGTAAATTATTATTATTACAGAACGTAATTAAAAATTACAAAACTAAATTAAAAGAAACTTAGAGAGAGAAGAACTCCCTAATTACATCAAAGAAGTGGGAGGGAGAGGTACAATGAAATCTGAAATTTCGAGCTCTATTTATAGGCGCGGATAAGGGTCCAGTGTCGCGACTCTGGAACAGTTCCCGCGTCACGACGCCAGCTACAGTAAATCGTGGCACAATGACGGCTTGACACGTGGTGAGGCGGCTAAGAGCTCAGATCCTTATCTGATGACGTGGCATTGTTCATGACGTCATTGCTTACGTCACGCTGACGTGTGGATGGCGATTATCAGCACCGTGAGATCTTGACATGTGGCATAGGCGCACATTAGCAAGTCCGTTGAGATAGAGACATGTGGCATGGCGCAAAATAGCATGTTCGGCGCATGTTAGCAGCGGTGCACGTTAGCAAATTTTCTGATTGGTCCACGTGTCCACGGCGTATTTTAGCAAATCCGGCGCATTCTGGGCGTCGCGACGTGAAAGGCTTCAGCGTCGCGATGCTGAAATGACGATTTTGCCCTTTTTGTCCAGTTTTTCCTATTTTGCTCCAATTCACCTCCAGAATGTCCTGAAACTTTATTTATCTACAAAATAACACAAAACACATCAAAATATTCACAAAACTCAAGTAACTATACAAAATATTAGGTTAAATGAGTGGGAAAAAATGATATATTTACCACTCATCACACCCCCAAACCTAACATTTTGCTAGTCCTCGAGCAAAGCATAATAAAATTTAACTATGCCACTTTCGTAGGGATCACAGTTGCATTTAGCGTATGCAACAAGCCTTTAAACCCCTAGGTGTCCCTAGTGGACGAGTTGTAGTCTCGTGAGGGTTTACAGCAATGATACCCACAAACATTTTACAAAAGTAAAAAGTTAGTTAAAACTAATGCACACAAAAGCAAAAAGACAGTAGAAAAGCGAATAAAGAAGTTAGTGACTAATCAGGTGAAACTTCTACTCCGAGTTACTAGTTGTTTTCTTTCTTTTTAAATTACTAAATAAGTAAATTCTCTGATTATTTTTACATTCTCCATATACACAGCCAACAAAATATTAAACAACTCATTTTTGCCCACAACAGTCATAAGTGCAGTTGATAAGAGAGTAATATTTTTGTCCTAAAGTTTTATCAGAATACACACCTTTTTGTAGAAATGAAGTAATTTTTCTGATTTTTTCTTTGATTTTTCTCTATTTTTTATTTATATACAATACCTTCCGTCTATGTAGCGAGCTTTGGGTCGGTGGCTCCCAAACCAGTTGGCTTTAGGGCACCAGGTGTTAAGACACCCCTACGGACTTAATTACTCAGACTTCAGATATATATTTTTGCAGCATCTTTGATCCATGTAGCGAGCTTTGGGCCAATGACTCCCAAACCAGTTGGTTTTAGGGCACTAGGTGTTGAAACACCCTTACAGACTTAATAACTCGGATCTCGGACGTTTTTTTTTTTTTTTACTCCATCACTTTTTTAAGATTTTTCTTCCAATTAAACTAGAGCACTGAATATTACAAACTTTTCAATTTTAGCTCATGTCCGTATGTTTCCATGTATGTTGATAATACCTGCCAACTGAGCATATGAAGATCCATTTTAGTCCATTTTATGGAGAATTTACAAATTAAATAATTCAAAAGGAAATAAACAAAAATTAACTTGTTTCGAAATAGGTTTCAGATACATCTCAGGAGTGGAAACTCCTTACTCGGCTATCTTTTACCAATTTCACCTTTTTAGTCAAAACAAAAACACAAAAAAAAAAAAAAAAAAAACACAAAATATTTTTGTAATTTTTGAAAGTTTTTCAATTTTTTTTGTATTTTTCGAAAAATTTTAGACTAAAAATAAAAACAACATACAAACTAAAAACAAGGTACTAATCAACTAATTCCATCCCCAAACCTAAATGAGACATTGTCCCCAATGTCTTTAAAAAGTAGAAGAAGAGTTTAGAAGGTCGTACCTGGTTTGCTGAAATTTTACAGGAAATTAAAGGTTAAGATCCAGATTAATTCGACGCCTCTTACCACGATCGTCCTCGGACCAATTTATCTTTGAAATGATAGGGTCAACTTTTGGTTCATAGGCTATGAGTTGGTCAATTAGATCTGGAGCAGTTCTGGCAGTAAGTAAGAGTTCTTTCATAGGTTTTGACACGAACCCATTTCTCCGAGCATCATCAACAAACACACAAAGAAAATCATAAAATCATCAACGTTGTACAGCCCAATTGGTTTCTGGTGTATGTTCAGGTTCGCCCAAGATAGTACAATAAAAATTTCCTCCAATGTACCCAAGCCACCTGGCAAAGCAATAAAAGCATCAGCACGGTTAATCATTTCTACTAGTCGTTCAGACATACCTGGCACGATCAGTTCCTCTCCGTTTGTTGATCCAATAAGATTTGCCTCTGCTAAGGGTTTTGGGATGATTCCCAAAACATGACTGCCTTTTTCCTGTACAGCCTTGAAACGATTCCCATAAGTCCAAGATTTCCTCCACCATATATTAAGTGCATATTCCTTGCAGCTAAGACTCGACCCAATTCATGTGCTGCTTCTATGTATTGTGGTTTAGTACCAACAGTACTACCGCAAAACACACAAATGTTTTCAACTCGTCTTCTTGAAGTGGCTTCCATTTTTTTACTCTGGATGTCTTCAAAAGTGCAATGATGAGTTGAATTTATAATACCTGAAAAGGGTGAGTAAAAATAGCACAAATATCTTCCAAATGACAATTAATAGCAAAATAGTAAAATAGATCGTGATAGTCAACAAGATCTGGATCATGTCGGAGGAAATAAAAGAAAACAACAAAATAAATCACAATTATTAGGAAAAGACAAAGAGATATAATATGTACAAGAATTTACAGCTTGATTAACGTCTATGCGTCAGGGACAAGCTTCCCATCCAATTTTCTTATAAATTGGCAAACAGAGTCTTTTTGAGTCAGATTCCCAAGACTTAACTGTTGTCTTTCTTTTTGAAATGGCTGATGATGATTGGCTGATGACTTAATCCCAGATTAATTTTCTCCATCTTAATTAATCCCAAATTAATTATCTCTCTTAATTAATCCCAGATTAATTCTAATTAAATCAACTGTCATCAGTGAATCTTTGGGAAGCGACCCAAGAGATCCCTGGATATGTTGGCAGTAAATACGGTCATCGGATTATCCGAATACGTGCGTACCTCATACCACGTTCTTACCGATTTACAAGACATGGTTGGCTTCTAGCAAAGCTCTGTGCCTACCCAATTCTCCAGAAATATTCTTACTGGAATATATAATCTATGTCAGGCGTAGTATACGTAGTATTGCGTATTGCGATCCAGTATCGAATGTCACGTGCTAGGCCTGGGGCTGGAACTGTGTCTGCCCCGTACGAAGCACATGTCGGATGTTTGGTAACTAGTCTCTATAATCGGATATACATGACCTAGTCATAATATCCCGATGACTGCAGTACTTAAGAGCACTAGTATTGTATCTTACGTGACATCATCTCCACTATGACTAGAGTGATACTTCCGTCTTGACATCACACCCAATACACTAAGATTCTCAATATACCCAGCAGAGGGGTACACAGAACCGGTTAAAGCCCTGGACGACCAAAACCAAAGCATATTGATTGTCGCAAGTATTAGCGGTGCAAGTCTCAGGTTAAGACCAAATACACATACCCTGATTTCGGACTTCCATAGACACATAGTCATACTACCAATGGAATTCCGAGGGGTCTATCCAGAGCGAAGCTGTTTTCCGTACCATCGGTAAAACACAACCTCCTATTACACTTGCATGAGTATCCTATACCCAAATATATGAGAACTATGCTATTACGCTTCCATAATACGCACAAGTGCAATACTAGTCTATTCCGCATTATCGATGTCCAGACTTGATAATACTACGACTAGGGATATTTAATGATTAATCCTTTGTGGACTGATACTGTCTCATATCATCTCAATCCAGGAACTAATCATAAGGACCTCCTATCATTTATACATCAAGGTGATCTAATCACAAATGATAAGAGTGCAATCTCCTTTGTCACATAGTTAATTTGTGCAACAACACCATGATCTGTACAAATAGTGACGCTATGGGTCATAACTGTCTAACAATCTCCCACTTGGCCTATAGCCAGTCACTCAAGTGTCTTACACCCGAACTATGTACGGTTCGCTCAAACTGCTAAGGAAAGGCTTTCGTCAGCGGATTTGTATGATTATCATCTGATGTAATTTATTCGATCATCACATCGCCACGATGTATGATCCAAACAAATCAGATGAATAGTCGAAGTATATATCTGGATCGTTGATGAGACCATTAATTCTTTAGTCTGTGTTGTAGCCTAGCTCAGCTGCTAACAGAACTATATCTAATCTAATTAGATTTATCATCGACCCAAATGGCTTCTATTGCTACCTCAGCCACAGTAATAACCCGCATTTGTTGTTTATTCGGTAACAGTATCTTGCTTGGAAGATTTCCAGCTCACTGTTCCGTTATTCAAACTGTATAGTACCGTTATTGTTATCGGTTAGGAAACTTGCAGTAGTGATCCCAGTCATTTCAAGTTCTCCTTCTCCATAGTTTAAGACATCATCCTTAGTTCTCTAAGATACTAACGGATGTTATTAATATCAATCCAGTGATTATCACTTGGATTGACCTGTTTGTGACTCCATATGTTCAAAGAGTATGAGACACCAGATCACGTACATTTTTCAATGTACGAGTTCTCAGATAATGTTAACAACTTTAAATCTATCCCAGTAGATCTTTATTCCTAGAATAAAGGTTGTTCCTCCCAAGAATTCTACGGAGAATTTTCATGAAAGCCAAGCTTTCACCGATTATAATATGGGAATATCATTTCCAAGAAATGACATATCATCATTATTTAGGACATCATTGTCAGTGCGCTCCCACTACCCTCCTTATATACACAAGAATCATATGCGTTTTGAATCAAATCATACACCATTATGATTACATCAAAACGATAGTTCCAAGAACCCAATGCTTACTTCAATCTATACATGGATCGAATAACCTGCAAACCTTGTTTGCTAGTTTTGGTACGACAAAACCGTCAGGATGTTATAAACATCCTACAAAGAGGTTTTCGTTTAAGGAAAGCGATTTTGAAGTTCAGCTGCCATATTTCATGAATGAAACATGCAGCATCAGCAAGCATTATCCAAATGGATTTATCCATGGCAACATGTAAAAGGTTTCGTTGTAATCGACACAATATTGATAACGATACCTTTTCGCTACAAGCCTAGCTTTGTACGTTGGTATGTTGCCATCCATGTATGTCTTCCTTGATGACTTATATAGTGCCAATAGGCACAATGCCTTCTGGTACGTCAACTACTCTCTAAACATAGTTGGTATACATGGAATCCATTTCGGACTTCATGGCACTTTGCCATAATAGGGAATCAATACCTTGTATCACTTCCTCATATGTAGTCAGTTCGTCCTCCTCAATAAGATTGACATCTTTATGAGGTGAGATCAGAAACCTATACCCCAGGTTGTTTTCTGACTCTCTCCGACCTACGATGTTCTTGTGTATTCGAAGATTATTGGTATAGTTTCATCCTTGATGAACTGTTTGTGTTCCATTAAGGACTTGGTGCCTTGAACAGTATAACTCTGATTCTTCATCGAGTTTTACTATCCTCCCACTTACCACTGCATATCGGTAATCCTCCAAGGAAAGACCGCATGGTGAGCAATAATCACATTGTTCTCTTAGTGAGTTGTATAGGTATTATACTTTGGTTTCCCTAGGATAACCAATTACATTAGGCACTTATCCAATTTGGGTTCTAGTTTGGTATCATCCAAACGTATGCCTAGCATTCCCAAATCATCAGGAGTGAGAAAACCCAGTTTCTTTCCTGTTCATATCTAATATGAAATCTGTCAAACAGATTTTTATGGAACCTTATTCAAAATAAGTATTGCACTGTTAATGCTTATCCCTTTTGAAGGAAAATGGTAGCTCAGAGCGACTTATGATTAACCTTATCATGTCCAACAAAATTCGGTTTCTCCGTTCGGACACACCGTCAAACTGACGTGTTCCAGGAGGATTCCTCATTGAAAGAATACTATAATCTTTCAAGTATATGAGAAACTTACTGCTTAAGTATTTTCATCATGGTCAAACCGTGATGGTTTTAATACTTTAGCCGATCTGTTTGTCTATTTCGTGTCGAAACTCTAAAAATTTTTGATTTCTGTTCTTCAAAAGAAACACAACCATAATGCGATGCCACATCCGTAAAGGTCACGAAATATTCATATCCACCTCTACCCTAGCTAGACATGGGCCCATTTACGTCACTATGAACAAGGGCTAATAGATCGGTGGCACTTATACTTTTACCAAGTAAAGGTGTTTTAGGCACTTTGCCCAATAAATTAGATTCGTAGACTTCATTTGAATGGAATCAAATCCGTCCTAGTATCCACTCTTCAAAAGTGTGGATATACGAGTCTTGTTTAATGTGTCTCAGACAGTACTGCCACAAGTAAGTCTTATCTGATCAAATCAGTTTGAGCTATTTGTTTGTCATATTATATGTTTGAGATTTATTTATATTCAAAATATAAATATTGTTATTCATATCTAATGTCTTTATCTCAATATCATCTTTATAAAATAAAACACTTTAGTGTTCTAGAATATAAAGGTATACTCGCAACGAGTTATACTCGATATAGAGATAATGTTTCTAGTCAAACTAGTTACATTATAACAGTTTCCTAATTTAAGTACACACCCAATGGTAGTTCCTAAACTTAGGTATCTACGGTTGAAACAGCGACTGTCGTCCATTTTCGATTCGCAGATTAATATCATCTGAAGTCAGTATCCTACTCACAGCAGATTCTGCACATCAATGCATATTTATGTATCACACTAAGTATTTAAAATCCAATTTTAATACTAGTAATGAACATATTTATTACAAACATATTTGAAGTCAGAGCCTTGCTCGTCTTCAATTCCTTCATGTCTGCTTTGTCCATACGGCAGTCATGCTTCAATGACCCCGTTTGCCACAATTTAGGCAGACATCTTGGGATATGTCCTTTATATTCCTAGAAGATTATAATGATTTTGCCTTTGCCCTTTTCACATTCTAGAAGTCTTTGGCCAAGCCTCGGCCTTCTAGAATATTGAAGTAAGATGCGTCTTGCGCTACTTGCCTTATTGCAAACTTTGGCTTTGGTCTCCTTGAGAATAGTCATTAACTCTCCAAGAGTTGTTTATTGCAATTTAATATTTCTAAGATCTAAGAATAGATCTATGAAGATCCTTCAATTTCTTCATCATACTTTAAGGATCTAATCCTTAGTTCTGATTAGGAAATTAAGGAGTCATAAGTATAATGGATTAAACATTAAAGTTATCATCACATGAATCTTCCAAAGATCATGCTCTACTATTTGCTTAACTCCGGGCTTAGGCCTAAGATGTTATTTTATCAAATAAAGTAACTTCTTAGTTTCAGGACTATCCTGAAATTTATTCCGAATTTGAAAATTAAAGTCGTCTAAACACATTTTCCCTAGGATAATGTTTTAAACACTAATCTTTCAATTTAATCTTGATTCTAATAGTCCAACTATTTAATCAACGATTTCAGGTACAATTTAATGTAATGATTACTTTAGTCTAACTATATAACTTATTACAATTTTATTGGTTAAAATCAAATATATATTGATTACTATAATCCAATTATATAATCATTATACATGATTAGTAAAATCCAAATATATTGATTACTATAATCCAATTATATAATCAACTATAAATGAGGGTAAAATTCAAATATATTGATTACTATAATCCAATTATATAATCAACTATAAATGAAGTAGTTTGAATACAGTCCAACTATTTAATTAAAACAACAATAAATATTAGTCCAACTAATATATAATTTATTTGACGAATGTTATTTGATTGAGCGCGTATGACAAGTAACTAAACGAATATTGCAAATCTAATACTTGCCTCCCACTATTTTTCGGCGAGCCTCTAACCCTCTGTGGAGTATTCGGGAAACCTAGTTTCCTAGTGGGCTAGGATCCCGTTAAATAACACACAATCTTGACTTTGGCCAACAAATTGTATGATACTTAACTAGGTAGATCTCTAAGATCAATTGGATCTCATCCAATTCCTAGATACAGTAGGTGGACATCCAAGTCCGAAACATATATCTTATATATGTCAATATATCGAATATATTACCTAACATTTTTCCTCTGAATCAACTAAGCCTTGGCTTTGGCATAATAACTTAATAATCCCAGTTAAGCGGAACCCATTGACATGGAAAGCTTCGTAATCAATGTCCATGGACAAGAAGTGATCTTGACTTTGGCCAACAAATCACGACTTGGACAAGACATCGATATGGAACAAAACTCTCATGATTCAAACACATCCGCAATTGACAAAGGTC
This sequence comes from Zanthoxylum bungeanum, assembly GCA_019454045.1. NCBI lineage: Eukaryota > Viridiplantae > Streptophyta > Magnoliopsida > Sapindales > Rutaceae > Zanthoxylum > Zanthoxylum bungeanum. Next base: position 26,918 of record SKCR01050988.1, on the reverse strand, counting down.
TTGACTTTGGCCAACAAACCAATGCCAACTTTGGATCTTGAGTAGAATCACTCAATGGAAGGAAAAACGCTTAATATGTTTTTGAGGGTTTTTCGCGTGCAAATTGGCAACCAATTTATTATCTTTGTTAATGTCTCATCATCATACACCCTTAAACATGCATTCTAAATACATAATAAAGCGCGTATAAATAAATAAATTAATAATGATATGCGGATGGATTTCTCACAAATTGTTCCTAGAACAAATCACTCTATTTCATCTCCCCGGCTAGAACTATTCTAACTTCTACCCAATTACATAATACAATAAAGAAACCTCATTTACATTTAGGGGAATAGGTGAGAAGAGAAATACAATGAGAATAATGAGATAAATGGCTGGACACGCAGGTCTAATTTAAATAAATTCTAAATTTATTATAATTTCCAAAATTGCCCTCGCCCTTCTAATATCCATCTGATATACAGTATTCATACAACTCATTCATGTATTCATACAAATCATGTTATTCAATCAATCTAATCCAATTAATTAATCTTTGAATTAATGATCATCCAATGTTCAAACAACGATTTGATTTGCGTGAGTCAAACTCGTTTAAGAATAAATACTTAAAATAAGTATTCTTGAATTATATTGAACTACAACTTAAAATCCAATTTATTTGTATTCAATACTAATTCCAATTTAATTCCAAATTAAATATATACACTTACTTATAAGCCTTAAAGACTTGGATTCCAAATCCAATCTTAATGAGTCTCAAAGGCCCAATAACATCCAATGTCAATTTAATTAAAGTCCAATGGGCTTTTAATTAATTCTTAAGGCATGAGCTTTGGCCATAATGGATCAAACCAAAATGCCAAGGCCCAATAGGAATCACCCGATTGCCTACAAATTAATTTAGGCCCATTAGGCCCAATTAAATTTTTTAAAGGGCCAAGTGATGTATTTGGACCTTATGGATTTGGTTTTGGGCCCAATTGGATCCAATCCAAAAGTCCAAAACCAAACTTAGTCAAACCAAGCCCATTAAGCCCAAATACACACTTTTAGCCCAATTCATAATTAAAGGCTTATTAACATAATTATAATATTCCAAATATCACAATTATTTTAAATAAAATGTATTAGCCATGATTAATTAATTAAACTCAATATTTCCAAAATACCAATTAACTTAATTAATCATGTTTAATCCATCAATTCGTGCTCAACACAAATTGAAGCCAAAATACATCATTTCATGCTCAACACAAATTGAATCCTAAATTCATCATTTCATGCTCAACATGCTCTTTGATTTTAACATAAACTTTATTGACTTTGATTCTAATCCAATCAAACCAACAATCAACATTTAAACATGCATTTAAACACATCATTTCATGTTACAAAAAATCAAAAAACTGCAGTACTATTCACTGTAATTTTTGGCCATGCTAAGATTTTTTTAATTTTTGATCCAATCAATTTATTTCAAATCTAATCATGCACAACTCTAAGTTAACATAATCTAAGCATGCTCAAATCATCAATTTGAAGAAATCATACTCAAAACACAAAAGCCCCAAATTTTAGTCTCATGAACCCTAAAATTTTCATGCTTAAAATTTGCTTTTGATACCATTGTTAGTGTTCCTAGAACATGCCAAGGATCTAATAAGCAAGAAAACATGTTCATAAATTCATTATAAGTTGTGGAATTACTTACATTGAATGGATTTGAGCTTTTAAAAATTTGAGAAGAAGATCTCCAAGATCCTCCTTTGTTGATTCCAAGCTTTGAGTTGGTTTCCAAGACCCTTCCTTTGTTGATTCCTAGCTTTGAGTTGTGAATGAAGATCTCTAAGATCCAAGATTTGAGTGATGATTCCAATCATTGAGTTAGTTTCCCTATCACCTTAGTTGATTCCATGAAGTGCTAGCTTTGTTGATTTTGCAACAAAATCAAAGAGAGGAAGACAATAAGCTCACACCCATGGAGGATGAAACTCACGCCCAAATGGTGTCTTAGGGTTTCTATTTTGTTCCAAGTGTGTTTTGTGTGATGCATACACAAGTGAAGAGAGAGAGAAGAGTTTTAGGTAAAACCAATTTACCCTTTTACCTAAACAAGGTAGTTGGGTAAATGGTTTCACCAAAACCATTCCAAGGTAGTTGGATGGTGGGTGGCTTGGCATAAATGCCAACTACCCTCCCAAATACCACATGTGAAGTGGGCCCCACATTTGAAATCAAAATTCAAATGTCTCTACGAACATTTGCCGCGGCTCGGTTCCGTTTAATCCGATTAAACGAAATTTCGTCGCTAAATAATTAAATCTAATTTAATTAAATAACGATGCCTCGCAAATATATTACGAATGTCGTTTATGAATTAATTCTAAATTAATTCGTTCGTTCGTATTAAAGTCCGACTTTAATTCCGTAATGAAATCCAATTCATATTAATATATCCAATATATTAATTTTAGCCCATACGAATAAATTAAATAGAAAAATCAAATTTAACTATTAAATTTATTCTACCGATTAATTCTAAATTAATCGCGTTCTCTCTCTTCCGAACACATTTAATCCCAGATTAAATAATACATCAATTAATCCCAAATTAATTTTCTTCATCTTAATTAATCCCAAATTAATTATCTCTCTTAATTAATCCCAGATTAATTCTAATTAAATCAACTGTCATCGGTGAATCTTTGGGAAGCGACCCAAGAGATCCCTGGATATGTTGGCAGTAAATACGGTCATCGGATTATCCGAATACGTATGTACCTCGTACCACGTTCTTATCGATTTACAAGACATGGTTGGCTTCTAGCAAAGCTCCGTGCCTACCCAATTCTCCAGAAATATTCTTACTGGAATATATAATCTATGTCAGGCGTAGTATACGTAGTATTGCGTATTGCGATCCAGTATCGAATGTCACGTGCTAGGCCTGGGGCTGGAACTGTGTCTGCCCCGTACGAAGCACATGTCGGATGTTTGGTAACTAGTCTCTATAATCGGATATACATGACCTAGTCATAATATCCCGATGACTGCAGTACTTAAGAGCACTAGTACCCTATCCTACGTGACATCATCTCCACTATGACTGGAGTGATACTTCCGTCTTGACATCACACCCAATACACTACGATTCTCAATATACCCAGCAGAGGCATACACAGAACCGGTTAAAGCCCTGGATGACCAAAACCAAAGCATATTGATTGTCGCAAGTATTAGCGGTGCAAGTCTCAGGTTAATACCAAATACACATACCCTGATTTCGGACTTCCATAGACACATAGTCATACTACCAATGGAATTCCGATGGGTATATCCAGAGCGAAGCTGTTTTCCGTACCATCGGTAAAACACAACCTCCTATTACACTTGCATGAGTATCTTATACCCAAATATATGATAACTATGCTATTACGCTTCCATAATACGCACAAGTGCAATACTAGTCTATTCCGCATTATCGATGTCCAGTCTTGATAATACTACGACTAGGGATATTTAATGATTAATCCTTCGTGGACTGATACTGTCTAATATCATCTCAATCCAGAAACTAATCATAAGGACCTCCTATCATTTATACATCAAGGTGATCTAATCACAAAAGCTAAGAGTGCAATCTCCTTTGTCACATAGTTAATTTGTACAACAACACCATGATCTATACAAATAGTGACACTATGGGTCATAACTGTCTAAAAATGTCATCATCAACCAATCACAGTGTGCCATGTGTCATCATTCTATGGTGCCGACAGTCACTTTCGCCACCTGTCGCCATGTCAGTGCCACGTCATCGCCATATCAGCTCAATCATTCAGCTCTCAGTCGCCTTGCCACGTGTCACCTTATCACCTTATCCAAAATCTAAAGTCGACGAACCAGAAGCTGCCACATCGACAATCACTCACGTAGCGACGCGAGCTGCGCATCGCGACGCGGACCCCCTACTGACGCCTATAAATTCAGCTCGATTTCAGATTCAAATCATGCATTCCTTGAGTTTTGTAAGGACTTTAAGGATTGCATCTTGTGTGTTTAAGTTTTTGTAATTTAAATTAAATATTTTTACTTTTAATATTTTTAATTATGCACTTTTACTTTTTGTAATAAAATTTTCTTTTTTTTTCTTTTTGTTCTTTTATGTTCAGTAGTTAATTTATTGTTGGGGTAAAGGTGAAGCTTTTTACTTTTATAATTTAGATTAATCTCCCTTAATTATAATATATAAATTATTTAAAACCTGAATTAATAAGGATACCGCTATATTGGTCGGTTGGTAATTATTTATAAATTGGTTTTAACCTGACTTAATGAGGATACCGCCTGGTTGGTCGGTTGGTAATTAATTATTAATTCGACTTAATCAGGATACCGCCTATATGGCTGGTTGGTAAATATCACACAGATTTATATATTATAATAAGAGAGATTTCTAAATTACAAATAGTAAAGGTTGATTAATCTCACTTCAATTATAATATGGAAATTGTGATTTAATAATATGAATTAAAAGTTGATTCCGCCTTAATGGCTGGTTTTAATTATGTAACATAATGTGACACCGCCTATATGGCTGGTCTTTAGGTGACAGGTAATCACCGCCTATATGGCTGGTTTATGGATAAATAAAACACCGCCTTTATGGCTGGTTCAACTTAATTGGATAATACTGGCAATTTCCATATTATAATAATTTAAGATTTCTAAAATTGGATCCCCTATCCCCAATATTTTATTTTATTCTAGGGAAGTGATGAAACACAATATTCACACTTAATAACTGATTTTCTTTTTATGGGTAATTCTTTAGTTTGTTTATTGAGTCTTAAGCTTAATGCGTCTTTTTAATTGGCCATTAATAAGATTGATCTGGTAAATCTAAAATAAACTTGACAAAGGAATTTTAGGTTTCAGCCTTAGACTTAATAGCCTACGATCTTCCTTGATGATAGATAACCCTTTAATAGATTTCCTTACAAGATAGACATATACCTGTCGGACGGGGGTAGCCATAATTGGAACTTAATCTTAATGAATCCAGGTAATTTGGTTGACATAGACATATGGTTGAATTAGGTTATATTGGGTATTTGCATCTGACCATCGACAGAGGCTTTTGCATATCTTCGTGTTCCAGGTTATCAAACTGATTTATTACACATATGTAAGAGAATCAATTCATCTTTCGAATAATATTGTGTGGAGTCACGACTCTAGATCTTTGAGTCTTTTCTTTTATTTTCCTCAGTATTTTCTTTTGAGTCTGTTTTTATTTTAATTAGCAAATCCACATTCAATCAACCAAAAGAAATCAATTCCATTCTCCCTATAATTAGATACCTGTAAATAAATAGTATCAATAATTAATAACAACAGTAGGAATTAAGTCCTCGTGGGATCGATATTTTTTATACTACTTGAACGATACGTGCGCTTGCGTTATACGCGTGTGTTTACGCCGGTCAGCGACGCTAAGCGCTGTTCCAGGGTTTATTTTAAAACCATTCCAGTTTAATTCTAAGACGTTTAGGGACACTCTATGGGCTTTGTATAGATGAGTAACCACGTGATAAGTCGTACCATAGGCATGAACATTTACATTTGATTGTATATACTTTTCTCATTTATTACATAAAAATCTAACGGTTTCTTTGGCATTAGATCAACGACAAGCCACTCGGAGGTCACCTACTTGCCTTAGCACTGTGAGTGGAGTACTTATTTTTTTGAGTTTTGAATGTGGTGATGGTTATGAGTTTGCAGATCATTGATTTATTTGTTTTACTTAAATGATGATTTATGAAAATGAGAAATATGATTTAAGCTTTGTTAAAGCTTGGTTTTTGATAAATGCTTTGATGATGAAAATATTTTCAAATATATGGATTTATGATTTTGGAGGCATAGAGGAAAAACCCACCTCAGATGTTACTTGATTCAGATATGGAACTGACGGATATGGAATTGACGGACATGGTATTGATGGGTATCAGTATTGATACCAGATATAGACGTGTGCACAAGGGATACAGGACTAGAGATGACAAATGCCTCTAGATCCTAGGTATTGGGCTATGGGGACTGTGAGTACAACGCCCCTAGACCCGGATATTTCAGAGACGGGTTGGTGGCGTTGATAGCACCACTGTTGTCTGGTTTAGTGGCTTGGGGGACTGTCCATACAACGCACCAAGACCACAGGATTATGTACAGATTGACCAATGATATTTCTGATAATTATATTGATGTTATCTTAATTGATTTCAAAAGTTTTGAAGGAGAAAACTATGGCTTATGATTTAAGAATTTTGAACGTTGTTACACTGAATATGAGTATTTCTAATACTGTTTATTTTCTGGTTTTATAGCTCCACTCACTGAGTTCTTTAGGACTCACCTACCACTCTCCAGGTTTTGCAGGGCCTTCTTATTGGTGAGCCAATGTTGTATTCTGGGAGACATGGATTCGGGACAGGAGCAGCACTGCAATCACTAGTTTTATGGGTTCATCATGTTGTGTCTACATTCATGTAGAATGTAGTTTCTTTTGAGTTTATGTGATGTATATCTCATGTATATATGTGTGGTTGTTTCACATCTGGATTGTGTACGTGTCATGTTTAATATTTCCTATAGTTATTCTACTTGATGAGAAAATGTTTGCATGTATGGTTAGTTTCTGGTTTCAATCAGAGGCTTAGGTGACAATGGGGTTCTGTCATCTGCCGGTAAAATTCCCGAATTGGGGATGTTACAAAAAATATATAAAACATAAATTTAATTATTATTTACAAATGTGCTAAATTAAGAGAATTAATGAAACTAGAAGTGTAAATTGATAAATTTTCCTTTTAATAAATGTGCACTTTTTAGTGTTCATCACACCACCCAACCAGCTTATTACTAGTCCCGAGTAATTTCAGCAAAAACTGAAAAGAAAATTCTTATCCAAGTTAATAATTATTTTCTTTCTTTCTAAATAATCAAATAAGTAAATTCTCTATATTTTTTATCATTCTTCCATACGTGCATAAAATAATGTATCAATCAATTCATTGTACCCACAATATTCACAGGTCTTGTTGAAAAAGGTAATATTTCTGACCTAAAATTATATTGGAGTTCACACCTTTTTGACAATGGAAATTTATTTATAAAAATAAAATAGTTATTTTTAAAAAAATAATAATAATACATCTTCAATCCTTGTAGCGAACTTTGGGCCAGTGACTCCCAAACCAGTTGGCTTTAGGGCACTAGGTGTTAAGACACCCCTACGAATTTAATTGTTCGTATCTTAGATGTTAAAAAGAAGAAATGTCTGATTTCCTTAAGCTTTCTCTTTAATTAATGTAACGAGCTTTGGGACAGTGACTCTCAGACCAGTTGGCTTTAGGGCACTAAGTGTTAAAACACCTCTACGGACTTAATTGCTCTAGTTAGAGAGGCTACGAAATCAAACTTATTCACACAAAATTTTTCTTACAAACTCAAACTCTACAATTTTACGCGAACAATCACTACTTATTGAGGCAAGATGTCCGGTTACTAAGTAAAAGCTTGATTATTATAATTATCATTTTTTTGCTAACTCGAGCTTTACCGTTTTACGCAAACAATCACTGCTTGTTGAGGCAAGATGTCCGATTACTAAGTAAAAGTTTGGTTAGTTTTTTTAAATAAAAACACAAATTCCACTGCATTTAGGTGCTACTTCTAACAAACTAGATAACTGAATATTATAAAATTCACTTACAACCCACAATCATATGTTACCGTGTAGGTTGATAATACTTGTCAAATGAGCATATGAAGATCAAATTTAATCAATATTATGGAGAATTCACAAATTTAAATGATTCAAAAAGAAATGAACAAAAATAAGTTATTACGAATTACATTGAGATGCGTCTCAGGAATGAAAACTCCTTACACTGCCATTTCTGAACAACAATTCCTCTTGGTTAGTCAAAAAATTGTTATTGCTTTGTCTGTAGTTTTTTTTTTAAAAAAAAACACAAAAGAAAATTAGCACAAATTTTTTTTTACACACAAAATAATAACAAAACAAAAACAACATAATTTTGTTTTTACATAAAATAAAACAAAAAAATAAAAATATTTTTTTTGAAAGAAAAACACAACAGTAAAACATAAAAACGAAAACAATCTAGTAAACTATCCCCTCGCCCCAACCAAATTGAGACATTATTTACAATGTCTGAATAAGAAGAAGTAGAGTTTAGAAGACATCATCTGGTTAGTGTGGAAATTGATAATTGAATCTACGACTATTTAAAAGGAAAAAAAGTTACAAATTAAGATTCATGTCCACTCTACGCTTCTTGCCGTGATCGTTATCAGACCGGTTCAACTTGAAAAGAATGTGGTCGATTTTTTGTTCTCGGCCATTTTGACTGACGATGAAGGTAATAAAAACTCTCTATTTAATCTACCATTAGATGATCGAAATTAATGTCTCATGCAACTTAAATGCAGACTATATGCTTAAATTTAAATATGCAAATGCAATACTTAAAAAAAATAATAATAAACAAGTGAAAGAAAAAATAAAAATAAAAATAAATGACAAAAGAGAGAAAAATTTAATGATTTGATCCTAAAAACGTCATCTGATTCTTATCAATTCAGATCTCAATTGAATTTCTCGTTCAGCTGTTTCAATTTCTCGAATTAGGTTCTCATAAAAAAATGGAAGATTTAAAAAAAAATGGAAGAATCTCTAGATGTGGATGGTTCAAGAAATTCTTTGACAAAATATAAGCTCAATTTTAATTGAGATTTTTATCTCTTGTAACCTTGAAGAATCAAGTACATGGTTTGTCTCTATGTGGGGTGTCTGGGTTCATGATTCCTTTAGGATCAATTAAGACATCTTGGATCTACATAAATGTAAAAAAAAAAGTGAGATGCAGAAAAGAAAGTAAATGCAAAATAAAAAAAAATGTAAGGATGTTAAATTATTATTATATCTACTAAATTATATTATCTGGCAACGAGGTCAAAAACTTGACACACTCACAAAGTGGTTCTATACTTTTTTTATACTCCTAAGTATAAGAGTATCGAAGTAATAAACTAACTCGGTAAGTACATGGTCGATCCACATGGAATAGATTTAGTAAAATAAAATAATAATTTGAGTGAAAATAAAAAGACTGAATTATTTGAAATGATTGACAATTTTTAAATTGGACTGCAATAATAAAATAAAATGTTAGGGCTATGAGATACACTTGTGACCGGTACGTAATCACACGCGTATACCGCAAGCGCACTTATCGTTCAAGTAGTAAAAAAAGTATCGATCCCACGAGGACTTAAGACATAATCTATTAATTTTATGAGGTCAAATGATTACTAGTATCTAATAGGTTGATTGATTGATTTGAAATGGTGATGATTTTGAATTTAAAAACAAGTAAATAAAATTGCGCGAAAGTAGGTTTAATAAAATTCAATATTAGGAAACTATCTAGGGTTGTTAATCTTCCAATATCATTTTAAAGATGAAGTGATTATTTCATTTTTGTGTAATATATCGGTTTACTAACCTGGAACACTAAATTATGCGAAAACATCTGTCGATGGTCAGACGCAAATACCCAGTATAACTCAATTGAACCATAAGTCTATGTCAACCAAATTACCTGGATTCATTAAGTTTAAGTTCCAATTATGGCTACCCCCACCCGACAGGTATATGTCTATCATGTAAGGAAATCTATTAAAGGGTTATTTATCATCAAGGAAGATCGTGGGCTATTAAGTCTAAGGCTGAAACCTAAAATTCCTTTGTCAAGTTTATTTTAGATTTAGCAGATCAATCTTATTAGTGGCCAATTAACAAGACGCATTAAGCTTAAGACTTAATAAGTAAACCTTTAAATTACCCAAACTATAAAATAACCCATTAAAAACCGGTGATATTAGAATTCATCACAACCCCAGATAACTAACTTAGTTACGACACATAACTAGGGCTAGTAAAAACTTAAATAAAATAAAAGACATAAAGTAAAACGCTGAAAATAAATGGCTGAAAAGTAAATAACGGAAAGTAAATGCTGAAAGTAAATTGAGAAAAGTAAATAAAGTAAAAGTACAATAAAAGAAAATGCTGAGGTAAAAGGATCCACATTCATTACGTCTATTTTAGATATCTCCCTTAATATAATATATTAAATTTGCATGATAATTACAACCAGCCATATAGGCGGTATCCAGATTAAGTCAAATTAATAATTAATTACCAACTGACCAATCAGGCGGTATCCAGTTTAGTCAGGTTAAAACAAATTTAAATAATTACCAACCCACCAATATGGCGGTATCCTCGTTAAGTCAGGTTTTAACTAGTTTATATATTATAATTAAGGGAGATTAATCTAAATATTAGTAATAAAAGTTTTACCTTTTACCCCAGCAAATAGGAGTTACCTCCTCATTACTGAAAGTAAAAACTGAAAAGTAAAGAAAAGAAAGTGCGAAAGCGGAAATTAATTACTGAAAGCTGTAAATAAACAAATAAGATACAATCTTCTTAGTATTCTTAAGGAATTCCTTAGAAGAAAGTATGAATTTACAAATGAAATGACTTGGTATTTATAGGCAAAATTTTGCCTCCATCAAATCATCCACCAAATCTATTATTAATTGCTCCACTAATTGCTCCACCAAATCCATTATTAATTACTCCACTAATTGCTTATCATGTTTGGTGGTGATTTGATAATTTTTATTATTTATTTATTAATTTATTTTTTGCTTTGAAAATGACTTTAATAATTACACACAACACACTTCTGGATGGTTCATCAATTGCGGGCATGAAATCTTCAGAATTCGAAATTATTTTTTCTTTAAAAGTTGTAGATATGTGAGTCTTCTTTAATCTGGAACTTGAATCAGCTCAATCTGATATCAGAGTAAAAGTTATGCCCATAATACGACATATGCGCAAAATTGGAATTTCCAAAACTGCACTTCGTTAAAACGCCTTTTCAAGTTTCCAATCTCCAAAATTAATATGTCAAGTCCAATTTTTGCCCTTATTTGACCCACATTTCGTCCTAAATGATTTTATTGTGTCCCAATATTATTTTATCTGCAAAATAAACTAAAACACATCAAAACGTTCATCAAACCCGAGAAACTAAACAAAATATTAAGTAAAATGGGCGGTAAATATTGATATATTTTCCGCTTATCACACCCCCAAACCTAATATTTTGCTAGTCCTCTAGCAAAACAATAAAATAAAATACAAGAAATAATTAAAATTAAACTAAGCCACTTTCGTGGGATCACAGTTGCATTTAGCGTATGCAACAAGCCTTTAAACCCCTAGGTGTCCCTAGTGGACGAGTTGTAGTCTCGTGAGGGTTTACAGCGACGATACCCACAAACGTCTTATAAAAGTAAAAAGATATTAAAACTAATGCACACAAAAGTAAAAAGACAAGAGAAAATAGAATAAAAAAGTTAGTGACTAAACAGGTGAAACTTCTTATTTAAGTCAATAATTGTTTTGTTTCTTTCTAAATTACCGAATAAGTAAATTCTCCGATTATTTTTACCATTCTCCATATACACAACCAACAAAATATTAATCAACTCATTTTGCCCACAATATTCACAAGTGCAGTTGAAAATAGAGTAATATTTTTTCCTAAAGTTATATCAGAATTCACACCTTTTTTTAAGCAATGGAATAATTTTTTTTTCTGATTTTTTTTTCTAGATTTTTGATTGATTTTTTATTTTATTTATATACAATATCTCCCATCTATGTAGCAAGCTTTAGGTCAGTGACTCCCAAACCAGTTGGCTTTAGGGCACTAGGTGTTAAGACACCCATACAGACTTAATTACTCAGACTTCAGATATATATATATATATATATTTGCAACATCTTTAATCCATGTAGTGAGTTTTGGGTCAGTGACTCCCAAACCAGTTGGTTTTAGGACACTAGGTGTTAAAACACCCTTACAGACTTAATAACTCGGATCTCATACGTTTTTTTTTTACTCCATCGCTTTTTATAGATATTTCCTCCAATTAAACTAGAGCACTGAATATTTCAAACTTTTCAATTACAGCTCATGTTTGTATGTTACCATGTATGCTGATAATACCTATCAACTGAGCATATGAAGATTCATTTTAGTCAGTTTTATGGAGAATTCACAAATTAAATAATTTAAAAAGAAATAAACAAAAATTAACTTATTCCGAAAAAGGTTGAGATACGTCTCAGGAATGGAAATTCCTTACACAACTATCTCACACCAATTTCACCTGATTAATCAAATAAAAATACAAAAATACAAAATATTTTTTTTGGTTTTTTGTAAAATTTTTCAAATTTTTTTTTTTGGCTTTTCGAAAAATTTTGACTAAAAAATAAAACATTAAAAACAAGATACAATTTAACTATTCTCCTATCCCAAACCTAAATGAGACATTGTCCCCAATGTCTTAAATAGTAGAAGAAGAGTTTAGAAAATCGTACCTGATTAGCTGAAATTCTACATCTAAATGAAAAGTTAAAGGTTAAGATCCAGATTTATCTGACGCCTCTTACCACGATCATTATCGGACCAGTTTATCTTGGAAAAAATGGGGTCAATTTGAGGTTCAAAGGCTAAGATTTGGTCAATTAAATCTGAGGCAGTTCTGGCAGTAAAGAGGAGTTCTTTTACATATTTTGACACGAACCCATTTCTATGGGCATCATCAAGAAACACACAAAGAAAATCATAAAATTCATCAACATTGTACAGTCCAAACGGTTTCTGGTGTATGTTCAAGTTTGCCCAAGATAGTACTGTAAAAATTTCCTCCATCGTGCCCAAGCCTCCTGGCAAAGCAATAAAAACATCAGCACGGTTAATCATCTCTACCAGTCGTTCAGACATACCAGGCACGATTAGTTCCTCGCCATTGATAATCCAATAAGATTCGCCTCCGCCAAGGGTTTTGGGATGATTCCCAAGACTTGACTGCCTTCATCCTGTACAGCCTTTGAAACGATCCTCATTAGTCCAAGATTGCCACCGCCATATACTAAGTGCATATTCCTTGCAGCAATGACTCGACCTAATTCCTGTGCCGCTGTTACGTATTCTGGTTTAACACCAACACTGGTACCGCAAAACACACAGATGTTTTCAACACGTCTTCTTGAAGTAGCTTCCATTTTTATCTGGATGCCTTCAAAGGTGCAATGATGAGTTGAATTTATAGAACCTGAAAAGGGTGAGTAATAATAGCACAAGTATCTTCCAAAGGACGATTAGTAGCAAAATAGTAAATCGTGAAAGGTCAAAAAGTAGCCTGGATCATGTCGGAGAAAATAACAAAACAAATCACAATTATTAGGAAAAGACAAAGAGATATAATATATACAATAATGTAATGGCTTGAATGACGTCTATGCGTCAGGGACAAGCTTTCCATCCAATTTTCTTATGAATTGGCAAGTCTTTTTGAGTCAGATTCCCAAGACTCAACTATTGTCTTTCTTTTCGGAATTGTGCATATAACATGTGAATTTCATGATACACATATCCACTGGGATGCATCTCAAGAGTCTTAGATATGTCATCCAAAGACTCATTACTCAAGTCATCTCTAATAAAATTAATCTTATCTTCGCGGTTAACAGACACCATTCTTAAATAACGACAACGAGTATTACATGTCATGCGAGCACATTTATAGCAAACACTCATTCTTTTAGCTCTTCTTTTTTTAGCATAGGTGCTTCTGCCTAAACCAGGCAGATGTGAAATAAAAGAGTCAAAGGACTCATCTGCCAATCGGACCCGTGCATCAATAATCCAACGAATGTCAGCAGGAATACCTTTGATCATCAGTAGCATCATTCGTTCCAAGCGAGATTTGTAAACTCTCATCAGAGAGTTTTGAGGGAGAGAAGGAAATTGCTTGTGAAGATTTAAGAGAACTTCTTCCATCTTGAAATGACTTAACCTGCAAAATTAAATATACAAAAATAAAACACACCAAATCTGAATATATACACAAATTGCTTGGGTTGCCTCCCAGCTAGCGCTAAGTTTAATGTCGTCAGCTAGACATGATTTCTCGAACGTTAGGCTGGATTTGAAAGTGTGACACTTTCTTTTTATCGCTTAATTGATTCTCCCCAGTTGTGCTTCCCACGCTTGTTTTTAACCTTGAACGTTTTGTTGGAGTATGAATCATGTATCTCAATGGCTTTGTCTGGTAAAACCTTGGTGATTAGGAATGGACCTGACCACCGTGATTTTGGCTTCCATGGAAAGAGTTTCACTCCTGATTTATTTAACAGTACCTTCTGCCTTGGTTCAGTTGTATGCGCACTAACTTCTCATCATGTCTCTTTTTGGCCTTTTCTTTGTACAATTTGGAATTCTCAAAAGGCTGTATGTGAAATTCCTCCAATTCTTTGAGCTAGTGGAACTGTTTCTCTTCTGTTACTTGTAGTGCAAGAATAGGCTTCTTCAGTACGCAGTACGCTTTATCTTCAGGCTTCACAGACAGTTTGTCAGTAGAACTTTGCATTGCATTGGAGTTCTGGATGGTACTATATATCACATCAAGTCTGAAACATTCCTCATTCGTTTCGTAATCCGGGAAATTCATGGCTTTGAAAAAATTGGATGTTATTTCTTGGTCTTGTACCCTCATGGTTAGTTCTCATTTTTGTACTTTAATAATGGTTCACCCGGTAGCCAAGAATGGTCTTCCGAGGATGATGGGCACGTCTTCATCTTCATTCATATCAAGGACAATAAAATCAGCTGGGAAAATAAATTTGACAACTTTGACCAGCACATCCTCAACTACACCTCTCGGAAATACGAGCGTTCTATCAGCAAGTTGCAAAGAGACTGATGTGGGCATTGTTTCTCAAATCTGTAATTTCCTGAAAATAGAAAAAGGCATCAAGTTAACACTTGCACCTAGATCACACAAAGCCCTACCAAAGTTATGCTCTCCTATGATGCAAGGAATGGTGAAACTACCATGATCTTTCAACTTTGGGGGAAGTTTCCTCTGAATGATGGCGCTGCACTCTTCTGTCAATACTACTGTCTCGTAATCTCCCAATCTTCGCTTTCGTGAAAGAATATTTTTCATGAATTTGACATAGCTAGGCATTTGTTCCAACGCTTCTGCAAATGGAATATTGATATGCAGCTTTTTAAAGATCTCCAGGAATCGAGCAAACTACTTGTCCAATTTATTTTTCTGGAGACGCTGTGGAAAATGTGGAGGTAGAGTGATTTTTTCTTGCTCTTTTTCCTTTTCTTCTTTTTCCTCAATCTATGGAACTGATCACCGCTTTCTTTTGGAACTTCTTCAATGGGTACATTGATTCCAACATCTTTGTTGATTTCAATACCACTTTTTAAAATGATGGCATGACATTGCTCATTCCTCATGTTTCTTGGATTTGGTTCAGTGTTGCTAGGAAGGTTACCTGGCGGTCTGTAACTCTGAGAATTGGCCAGTTGTCCAGTTTTGATTCTCCAGTGCTTTTATAGAAGCAGTTAAGCTTTGATTCAATACTGATTGGGCTTGAAACATAGCTTCATTTGATACTGCTTTATTTTGAATTAATGTTGCCTGATTTTGA
This sequence comes from Zanthoxylum bungeanum, assembly GCA_019454045.1. Taxonomy (NCBI): domain Eukaryota; kingdom Viridiplantae; phylum Streptophyta; class Magnoliopsida; order Sapindales; family Rutaceae; genus Zanthoxylum; species Zanthoxylum bungeanum. The sequence goes on along the minus strand of SKCR01050988.1, from coordinate 11,215 downwards.
AATATGGCATCGTATTTTTTTAACTGGGCCAACACTTCCGCTATTCCTAGTTCTTTTTCATGCTCCTGGCTTTGCTGTTGGAATCCTAGTGGTGGATTGTTCATTTGCCTTGAATTGTTGCTTCATGCGAAATTGGGATGATTCCTCCACCCTGGGTTTGGAATATGGATTGTTCCCCTGTCTATTGAAATTGTTGACATAATTCATTGTTTCTTTATATTGGTTTGGCTCTGGTGCTCCTCCATATGGTGAACTTGTGAATCTGGCATTACCTTGCATGCTGAGAGTTTCCATGAATTTGCATATCTGATCCAGCTTGGCATTCACTGCTGTGTTGGCTCCAACTTCATAAATTCCAGCAATTCGTTGGATCAAGCTCCTTTATGTTGGCCACAATGAATTATTGTTAGCCATTTCTTCAATTAGGTCCCAGGCTTGATCTTCTCCTTTTGCCATTAAAGCACCTCCAGCAGCAGCATCAATTGTGGTTCTCATTATTCCAGAAAGTCCATTGTAGAAGGTTTGGACTTGTAGCCACTTTGCAATTTCATGGTGAGGACATTTTCGAAGTAAATCCTTGAATCTTTCCCAAGCTTTGCAGATGGATTCTGAATCTTATTGCATAAATGATGTGATGTCATTCCTCAACTTTGCAGTTCTGGCTGGTGGAAAGTACTTTGCAAGGAATTTTGTGGCTAGAGTGTTCCAAGTTGTGATGGAAACTGCTGGTAGTGAATATAGCCAAGCTTTTGCTCTGTCTTTCAAGGAATATGGAAAAACTCGCAGTCTCATTGCTTCTTCAGTTGCTCGATTGTAATTGAAAGTACCGCAAACTTCCAGAAAGTTGCTAATATGGGCATTAGGATCTTGAGTTGCATTCCCCTCGAACTGAACTAACTGCTGAATCATCTGAATACATGTTTTGATGTCACACGCATTTGCTGGTAATGGATGAAGTACAATACAGGAAATGAAGCTGTCAACCACCGGAATGGTTCTGTCTCGAATGGGAATTGTTGGTGCAACTTCCAACGGTTCAGGTTCCATATTAACGATTACTTTTTGGCCTTCTCGCATTTCCCTTCTTAATTGTTTGATGGTTCTTTCAATTTCTGGGTCAAACGGTTGGAGTTCAAAGCTTCTGGTTCATCTCATGTAGTTTCTGAAAACCTGAAACACAAGAAAACAACAACAATAAGTAAAAAGAAATTAGATACAAGTAAAGATATCAAACCTCAAAATTAATAGTGAAAGATAAATAAGTCCCCGGTAACGGCGCCAAAAACTTGACCAGTGCATAATCACATGCGTATAACGCAAGCGCACGTATCGTTTAAGTAGTATAAAAAGTATCGATCTCACGATGACTTAATACTTAATCTATTAATTTTACGAGGTCAAATGATTACTAGTATCTAACAGGTTGATTGATTGATTTGAAATGGTGATGATTTTGAATTTAAAAACAAGTAAATAAAATTTCAAAATCGCGCGAAAGTAGGTTTAATAAAATTCAATATTAGGAAACTATCTAGGGTTGTTAATCTTCCAATATCATTTTAAAGATGAAGTGATTATTTCATTTTTGTGTAATATATCAGTTTACTAACCTGGAACACTAAATTATGTGAAAGCCTCTGTCGATGGTCAGACGCAAATACCCAGTATAACTCAATTGAACCATATGTCTATGCCAACCAAATTACCTGGATTCATTAAGTTTAAGTTCCAATTATGGCTACCCCCGCCCGACAGGTATATGTTTATCCTGTAAGGAAATCTATTAAAGGGTTATCTATCCTCAAGGAAGATCGTGGGCTATTAAATCTAAGGCTGAAACCTAAAATTCCTTTGTCAAGTTTATTTTAGATTTACCAGATCAATCTTATTAGTGGTCCATTAACAAGACGCATTAAGCTTAATACTTAATAAGTAAACCTTTAAATTACCCAAACTATAAAATAACCCCTTATAAACCGATGATATTAGAATTCATCACAACCCCAGATAACTAACTTAGTTACGACACATAACTAGGGCTAGTAAAAACTTAAATAAAATAAAAGACATAAAGTAAAATGCTGAAAGTAAATTGCTAAAAATAAATTACGGAAAGTAAATGCTGAAAGTAAATTATGAAAAGTAAATGCTGAAAGTAAATTGCTGAAAAGTAAATTGCTGAAAAGTAAATGCTGAAAGTAAATTGCTGAAAAGTAAATAAAGTAAAAGTACAATAAAAGAAAATGTTGAGGTAAAAGGGTCCACTTTTATTACTTCTATTTTAGATATCTCCCTTAATATAATATATTAATTTTACATGATAATTACCAACCAGTCATATAGGCGGTATCCAGATTAAGTCAAATTAATAATTAATTACCAACCGACCAATCAGGCGGTATCTAGTTTAGTCAGGTTAAAACCAATTTAAATAATTACCAACCGACCAATATGACGGTATCCTCGTTAAGTCAGGTTTTAACTAGTTTATATATTATAATTTAGGGAGATTAATTTAAATATTAGTAATAAAAGTTTTACCTTTTACCCCATTAAATGAGAGTTACCTCTTCATTAGTGAAAGTAAAAACTGAAAAAAAGTAAAGAAAAGAAAGTGCGAAAGCGGAAATTAATTACTGAAAGCTGTAAATAAACAAACAAGATACAATTAAGGAATTCCTTAGAAGAAAATATGAATTTACAAATGAAATGACTTGGTATTTATAGGCAAAATTTTGCCTCCATCAAATCATCCACCAAATCTATTATTAATTGCTCCACTAATTGCTCCACCAAATCCATTATTAATTGCTCCACTAATTGCTTATCATGTTTGGTGGTGATTTGATAATTTTTATTATTTATTTATTAATTTATTTTTTGCTTTGAAAATGACTTTAATGATTACACACAACACACTTCTGGATGGTTGATCAATTTCGGGCATGAAATCTTCAGAATTCGAAATTATTTTGTCTTTCAAAGTTGTAGATCTGTGCGTCTTCTTTAATCTGGAACTTGAATCAGCTCAATCAGATATCGGAGTGAAAAGTTATGCCTAAAATACGACAGATGCACAAAATTGGAATTTCCAAAACCGTACTTCGTTAAAACGCCCTTTCAAGTTTCCAATTTCCAAAATTAATATGTCAAATCCAATTTTTGCCCTTATTTGACCCACATTTCGTCCTAAATGATTTCATTGTGTCCCAATATTATTTTATCTGCAAAATAAACTAAAACACATCAAAACGTTCATCAAACCCAAGAAACTAAACAAAATATTAAGTAAAAGGGGCGGTAAATATTGATATATTTTCAGCTCATCAACTTGTAATATTTCAAATTTAGAAATATTACTTTTATAATATATACATTGTCATTATTAACCAATTAATTTATTTCAGTATAAAACCAGCCATAAAGGCGGTGATAACATTTGTTAATAACAAGTCCAGTCAGATACTCAATTATGTCGAATAAATAAAACCAGCCATATAGGCGGTAACAAAGTTTTCAATAATTATTTCAGATTCAAATTAAATATTAATCATTAAATTATAATTTATATATTATAATATAAATAAGATTAATCTATATTTTTATATTAAAAATTTCAACATTTACCCCAGCAAAATGAAATTAGCTACTCATGATTTGAATAAAAATACTCATAATTTTATTATTAAAAGAAAAATAAATTACAAGAAAGCTTGGAAAATAAAACATACAAGAGTTAGGACCCTTCACAAAATCTCAGAGAAAATTCTATGGAGGAAACTGAAAAAAACTGGGGTGTTGAGCACCTCAATAAATATAGGTGCTCAGCACCTCAAATGACAAGACATATCACCAATATTTTTTTTTAATCCTTACATGTTTTGTCAAAGCATGCAAAGAGGACAAATTAGCCACTTTTCCACCGAAAGGTGGATAATTTATTATTATTATTATATTTTTTTTTTTGTCTTTTCATGTTTGTTTTTGTCTTTAATAATTACATATAACATATTTTGAATTTTTCATCAATTTCGGCTTTGAAAATTTTAGAACTAGAAAATCTTGTTAACAACAGATTTTAGATATTCGAGTCTTCTTTCATCTGAAATTGGAATCGCCTCAATCCGATATTAGAGAAAAAAGTTATGGTCAAAATACGAAAATTACGTAAAACTGGATTTTCCAAAGTTGTACACTGTTAGAACGCTCTTTTAAGTTTTTTGACCTGCAAAATCCAAATGTCACATCTATTTTTCTAATTATGCATCCAAAATATTATTTCACCTATATAAGAAATAAAAATCACAATAAAAATATATAAAACATAAATTTAATTATTATTTTACAAATGTCATAAATATGCAATTTTTAGTGTTGATCAACCTTAGATTATATTTTTCTTCATCTCGTGAAAGCTGGGTTCTCTCTCATTCATTTACGTTGTTAGATATCAAATTAGCTCTATCAATTTCCTTTAATCTTAAGCATTAAAATACTTTCATTTAGGATCCACAACAAAAATAGCATTATCTGTAAATTTCTTGTTCCATATATTACAATATAAAAAGTATAAATGAAATAGTATATTTATATATAAAAATTAAATAATTATCTAGTGACGTACGTTCAATTTTTAATAAAAAAATTGTAGCGAAAGACAATTAAAAAAAATGTTATGATTTTATTTTTAAGGTATCAAAAGAGTTGGTAATTTTTTATATTTTACCTCTTGTATTTATAAATAAATATTATATAAACATATATATTATTATTTTTAATGGGGTGGGGATAGAGGAAATACTAAATTCATTAAAAACTCATAATAATTCGAGATAGACTTCTTTCACTCTTTGCCCCACTCAAAAGAAATTAATTTAATTTTGATCCCCTAAAGACCGTCATAAAAGACCTAACTCTAATAATAAAGAATATAAATATGTCATAATTTAATTTATTTGATCAACATACACATTTAATACGAAATGATTTTCTCACATTCCTAATCTCATCTCTTATAAGCTCAACCTAAGGCGGTCCACACTGAATTTCAACCCTATTTATAATGTATATAAATAAATTTATGGAAAGCCGTACCCACTATTAATTTAAGAGTGTGACTGTTTGAAATTAAAAAATTATTTTGAACACTCATAATTTTATATAATTTATATTACAAATACACCCATAATGTCATTTACTATTAACATTTGAGTACAAATTAATTAAAAAACTTACTCTAAACACCCAGCTTAGTGCTCGCAATGAAAAAGTAGATTGTTTTTCCATCCATTCGAAAGTGATCATTGAACAATGGAGAGAGCTGTTATGAAATAATATATAGTTAAAGGATGGGTAAATAGGTCGGATTTTAAAAAAATTTCGTCAAATTTAAGTGTTGTTTATTAATGTTTTTAAAATTTTTGAAAAACACAGTTTACTAAATTTTGAATTGATGTTCTTAATATATTTTACAAAATCCGAACTTAAATAAATAAACTTAAAATTATAAAGGGTTTTAAAAATTTCAACCCATTTGCCCGCTCTAATATTGAAGGCAAATAAGAACTCAATTTATGCGTTTTCCTCTCATCACGGTGAGAAAAACTTGTGTGGATTAAAAAAAATCCAAAAATAAATGGGACCCATCTATTTTTTGATTTTTCTGTTATATTTTATCCAAAAAATTAGATGCATCCCACCTATTTTTTGATTATTTTTTTTACAAGTTTTTCTCCCTGACTATATGAAACAATAAAGAAGTTTTGAGAATTGAGGGTATGTTTGAAATTTTAATGAGTGTGCATGATAAAATTTTATTTTTAAAACAAATAGGTAATGGGTGTTCTAACTTTCAAGTAAATGAATGTTGAAAGTATTTTTTAAAGTATAAATAATCTCATTCTTACCTTAAATATTTGAAATAATTTTTTTAACTATATATATATATATATATATGAATTGGCGCAATCACCTGAGATAAATTTTCTTTCATTTATGACCTCATTTCTTAAATGACCAAATCTAATTTTATTTTGTTAAAGATAATTCTGATAAGACTCCCAACTTTAATTATCATGTGTATAGAAAACATAAACATATCATAATTTTATTAGATGAGCGCATCCACTATTATTTAAAATATATGAGATTAGTTTTCTCTCATTATTGATCTCATCGCTTAAAAGATCAACTTAACTTAAATTTGCTAAATATGATTTCCACAAAATCCAAACCCTAATTATATCAAAATTTTATTAAACGGATGCATCAACTATTAGTTAAAATATATGAGATTAGTTTTCTCCTATTATCAGCCGATCTCTTGATTGATGAACCTAACTTTACTCCGCACAAAGTGGTCGTATTAATGTGTCATAATTTTATTAGACAGACATATATCTTATTAGTTCAGAAATAATTTATTTAAATTTTCTATACACATGTCGCGAAGTGATTGGATGACACCCTCCACATCAATGACACCTTGCTTAACCCATCCAAACTTTTCACTTTCAAAAAAAAAAAAAAAAAACATTTAAAATTTCACAATTTTCATCACTTTCAGTAGTCCTGCAGTCACTTGATCACACAGCACCCCCCGCCCCCGCCCTCCCTCCATTTCAAACTTTGAAGGCAGATCGTAGAAGGACATTAAAGTCATTTCACTTCATTAAGAGTATCGTTTTTCTTTACAATTATTTCTTACACTTAAAACAATCTTTCGTCTTCTTCACAGTTCACACCAGTTCTCTTCATTAACCACCAAGAGAAGCTCAAGCACCTGAATAATCTCTCCGTAACAAAATCCCCATTTTCTCATGCAATTTCTCTAATTATATCAAAAGTTTCGATCTTTGATCAAAATGGGTTCGATTGTTCCGTTTCAAGACCTCAATCTGATACCGTCACCGGGTACTGCCGCCGGAACAGCCACCATCCCACTCTTAACCCCCAAAATGGAGCCCAAAACCGAGCCATTTGACGAACCCATCTCGACCCGTCAACCCGAACCGGTACAAAACACCCCAGAACCGCTTAATTCCAAATCTGCCTCTGGTTTCTTCTATAATACCGAAAATACCCCCGAATCTCAGCCCTCCGATCAACAAGAGAACGTCTACTCCGAATTCTACCGCATTTCCGAGCTCTTCCGTACGGCTTTCGCTAAAAGGTTGCGGAAATACGGTGACGTTGATGTGGTAGACCCAGATTCACGCGCTATTGTTCCTTTCAATCAAGATGCTCCCCAGGTCTCAAACGCCGTCGTTCCGCGTCCAAAGGTTTCGAAACGATCCGGGGAGCTCGTTCGCGTTACTGATTTGAGCGCCGGAGACGAGAGGTATTTCCGCGACGTGGTGAGAAGAACGAGAATGCTTTACGATTCTTTACGCATTTTCGCTGTGTACGAAGAGGAAAAGAGAAGTGGAATCGGACAAGGGAAGCGGGCGCGTGGCGATTTGACGGCCTCTGCGGTGATGAAAGAACGAGAATTGTGGTTGAATCGGGATAAAAGAATCGTGGGCCCGATCCCAGGTGTGCAAATTGGCGACGTGTTCTTTTTTAGAATGGAAATGCTTGTTGTTGGATTACATGGACACTCTCAAGCAGGGATTGATTACTTGCCCGCGAGCCAGAGCGCAAATGGGGAGCCAATTGCGACTAGTATTATTGTTTCGGGTGGTTACGAGGATGATGAAGATGCAGGAGATGTTATTATATACACAGGGCATGGTGGTCAAGATAAGTTGAATAGGCAATGTGAACATCAGAAGCTTCAAGGAGGGAATCTTGCTATGGAAAGGAGTATGCATTATGGGATTGAGGTTAGAGTTATGAGGGGTTTTAAATATCATGGAAGTGTTAGTAGTAAAGTTTATGTTTATGACGGTCTGTATAAGATTCATGATTGTTGGTTTGATGTGGGTAAGTCTGGTTTTGGTGTTTACAAGTATAAGTTGATGAGAATTGAGGGGCAACCAGAAATGGGAAGTGCGATTTTGAGGTTTGCAGCTAGTCTTAGGACTGAGCCATTATCGATGAGGCCGAAGGGTTATTTCAGTCTTGATATATCAGGAAAGAAGGAGCCTATGCCGGTTCTTTTGTTTAATGATATTGATGGTGATTATGAACCTTTATATTATGAGTATCTTGTGAGGACTGTGTTTCCACCATTTGTGTTTAATCAAGGGAGCACTGGTGCTGGTTGTGATTGTGTTTATGGTTGTAATGATCGTTGCTTCTGTGCTATGAAGAATGGGGGTGAGTTTGCTTATGATCATAATGGGTATCTCTTGAGAGGAAAGCCAGTCATATTCGAATGTGGGGCATTTTGTCAGTGTCCACCACATTGTAGAAATCGTGTTTCTCAAAGGGGGTTGAGAAATAGATTGGAAGTGTTTAGGTCGAAGGAGACAGGCTGGGGAGTTAGGTCTTTGGACTTGATACATGCTGGTGCTTTCATTTGTGAATATACAGGGGTTGTTTTAACTATGGAGCAAGCCCAAATTTTGTCAATGAATGGCGATTCTCTGATTTATCCGAACCGGTTTACTGCAAGATGGGGAGAGTGGGGGGATCTTTCTCAGGTGTTTTCCAATTATATGCGCCCTTCTCATCCCTCAATACCGCCTTTGGATTTTGCTATGGATGTTTCAAGAATGAGAAACGTCGCTTGTTATATAAGTCACAGTTCAACTCCTAATGTGATGGTGCAATTTGTGTTGTATGATCACAATAATTTGATGTTCCCTCACCTTATGCTTTTTGCATTGGAGAATATCCCTCCTTTGAGGGAGCTCAGTCTGGATTATGGAGTGGCTGATGAATGGTCAGGGAAGCTTGCTATTTGCAACTAAATACTTATTGGACATGTTGTAATTTTTGTATGTCACACAACTCATGTTAAGGAAACAATGCGTTGAGGTAAACTCAAATTCCTATCCCCAAATTTATGAGTAGTTATATCTAGTTTGTCATATTGACTTGCATCATTATTCATTTCTGTTAGAATCTTGTAATTCATTGGTGCATTTTGTTTGCTTTATAGTTGTTGTAGTTCAATGTGAACTGTTATGACCTCGTGAGCATTTTGTTTATATATGCATATGCATGTATGCTTAAATGATTTATATATTTTAGTGCATTTAATTTTTTATTGTCAGCAAAAGAGAACTTTGGCGGTGAAAAGCTGTGAAGGGAAAAAACCCGTCTAAATATACACTTCTAGACGTGATGTTGAAGAAGTGAACCATCTGAGTCTATTCAATTGTAGGATCGAATCCTCTGAGTCTATTTAATTGTAGGACTTCTGATTATATGAGAATGAGATTTGCAGCTGATTCAATTGCGGCTAACTACTCCAAGTAAATGAATGTGGTTAATCACCATGTTATAAAGGCGGCAGTACATGCATGTGCTCATATTAGTGATGGTGTTCTATATTGAAGTTGGATAATTGAGTTTTGCTACCATGTAGATCCTATAAATATTGCAAATGGTAAGATCCTACATGATTTAACATTTATGGCTTATTAAGGAAAAAAATCACGTGCTTACAAGTGTAAATGCTAACTTTCGTTTCAAAATTAAACAAAACAATTTGTTTAACTCGCCATTAGGTATGCTGCGAGAGAAGCATTATAGATACATTTATTTCCTGATGGATTTTTAACTTTTTAGAAATAGCCAAATGTATAATATGTAGCCTTCGTATGTTTGAAAATGGGATGTTAAGCATTTTATATGAAAAATGTTTAATTTGCCGTGTGTAATTGAAAAATCATAAGGAGTGGAAGAGAACAAATAATCGTATTCGAATAAACATAGTTTTTTGTCATTTAAAAGATTAGACTGGGCTTGTTACATCTCATGATTAATTGATTTTTAAATTTTGACTTATATCGTTGCCTTAATTTCTTTTATTTCTGCAACCATGAAGAAATTTGTCTTTTAACTTAACCATAAGTGTACTGAGAAAGCGAATGAGAAAAAGCTAACATAGACATTACTACATTAGAACGACTACACTTTACGTTCCACTTGGAGAGAGAGAGAGAGTGTTGGATTGCTCTTGAGCCTCCAAGGTCTAAAGGAGCATCAAAGCAGCTGCTAATGTTGGAAACTTGATGATGTGTTTCTTTTAAGCCATTTGTTTTTATTTGATTTTTATTTATTTTATTTTTTTTCATGCAAGAGATTTTGAAAGTTTTATGAAGAAAGTGCATTGAAGTTCATAGTTGGCTGGCTTGAATCATAACACTTCACACAACTAGCTCTGTGCATCTTTGTGATTGTACATTTTTGATATAGACTGAATTGTACATGTGAATATTTCCGGAACAGAAGTAATTAAGATCACTTCACTAAGTTGAGCAGCCTCAGTTTAATAATTGTTTCTGTGTTTAGCACTTATTCATTATTATATGCGTCAGTTTTAGTTATTGATATGAAAGGTGCCCGAGGACATGGTAGTCACTTTGCATCTGCTGTGGACTCAGCTATAAGTTGATGTGTTTGTTGTTCCTTGGTCTCCAAGGTGTAATTGGATACTAAAATTTTCTAATAATTGTGTGATTTGATTGTGAAATACTTGATGGTTATTTTGTTAATTTAGCTTTTCAATTACTTTCTGTGCTGTTACTAATGTACATATTAAGTGATTGCATGCCATAGAGATTATAACCAATAATTATGTATTAATGTACTGTGTTTATTTTCCGCAGATGAATCATATAACTCAAGCACAAAAATTGTGAGCTTATCCTTGGAATTTTTAGGCACGAGTCTATTTCTTCAAAAGTAGATGCTGCAAATGTGATAATGCTATAGAAGATTGTAAAATAGCTTTGACCCATCTTCTAGACCACTGACCCTCTCTTCATTCTCCTGCCCTTTGCGACTGTAACTCCTGCCAAGTGAAGATGTAAGAGTTGGAAATATGAATCCGCTCTGATATGCAATATATATTACTGCACTGACTTTAGGCCTGACCGCGGTTTGATGGTTCCGAACCGAACCGGAATCAGCGAAGAACCAGTTTGGTTCCGGTTCTCCAAAATTGACAAACCAAACCTTAAGAACCGAGCCTTTGCAGACTCTTCACATAATTATCCTATCTTCTACCTCAGGACTTGTAGGACGAAGTCTCTCTTTGCAATATTTGCTTCATAATTTGCATCTTTTGAACTTTAGTACAAATGTTTTGTACATATTGACT
>SKCR01050987.1:0-38427 GCA_019454045.1 Zanthoxylum bungeanum | reverse complement strand
CGCCATACTTCATGTTTAATATATATTCTTTATAGTATTTCACATGCTTAATCTTTGTTTGGGACATATTATAGAAACCAACACCTTATTCCCCCCACACCCGTGGTAAGTCAATTTCGGTCCTAGGTATAGATTATTTTATGCACCAATATGGGGTACACAAAATCGTTCTCTCATATGCTATAGCGGTGAACCTTGGCTACTTCATTCCATTTCCATCGGTAAAAGACAAAGACCGCCCATTTATAAAAATGACTAAGCCTATTATGGGGATCGTGCCATTATCTAGAAACTATGAATTGGGCACTCGGTAATCTCGGTTGTGGTGGGGATGGACTTGGAGGTATCCAGAAGTATACAAATATGCCATAACAAGGAGTATCCTTCATGGATGAAAGCCAGTGCGGATATCGGACTCATGCATCTGGCATATTCGGATCATGTTTGGATCTTTTAAGCCCATCAAGGTTTTCATACATGTTGGTCCGCTATCATTTTAAAGCTTTGAATCAGATTATCGCGAGGTGTAAACTTGTCCCAGTTGAAAAGGCCCAATAGGTTTACACTTTTGCGATAAGGTGGCTAAATAACTTCAAATAATAGGGGGCCCAATACAAGGTGGCCTATCATTATTTTAAAAAATTTCGGCCCAACCATCATAAAATACAAACTCGTCCCAGTTTAAGTGGCCCAACAAGTTCATATCTTATGACGATAAGTCCAAATGGATCCAAATGATAATGGTCATATACACAAGCATATGGGTAGCTTCTAACGACATATAACTATGGTTCGACGTATAACTATGGCCCCAGTGGAGTTGACATCTGTAGGAGCAAAATGGGGTTTACCGCTATGCCTATGATGTTCGACGACCACGACACCCGTAGAGAGTACGGAGTAGCCCGTAGGGGACTAAATCGGAGAAAAAATAAGTCACCACCCAGTGTGAACTGGGAAAATATTTAAGGCCGCACTCACCCCTCGCAAGGGAAGACCTCAAACTGTTGGGTTTGGAATGGTCTCTTACTTATGCGAGTGTAATGGACGGGTTCACAAATGGTATAGCCAAGTCTTAATGCAATTCATAAATAAAAGCGAATAAAAATGAAATAACATACCCAAGCAAATAATAATAATAATAACACGATTCCAAAGCATATTAAATTAAGAAGTACGAGATGCAATAACAAAAATCGTAATAAATAATCAAAAGCATGAAAAGCGTCCATAAATAAATAGCAAACAAAAGGGGTTAATCACGCATATATGAATATTTCCTGAGTTGTACATGGAGTTGTATCCCAAGTACAGACCACACTACCGTCCATTCAGATTCAACTATGGAATTTACGTCTGGGTTTCCATCTGGTATACCGCAAGGGATAATAACATGCATAATCATCAATGCAATGTAAACGGACATAAAAATATAACCATGCATATGTGGATAATCACCAACATGAATAAATAAAATAAAAGGTAAAATAATAAAATAACGATAAAAGATAAATAATGAAATAAATACGAAATAATAAAATAACGATGCAAGTGAATAAATAAAATAAAAAAAGATAGCACTAAATAGATAAAAAAAAAATAAATAACAAAATGCCAAAGAAATAAAAGAATGTGACCAGAAATTTGGTCGTCTTTGATGTAGGACTTCGCATACATGGCTAGACATTTTTCACGTCCACCCAGGCTTGCAGCGTCCAGAACTATAAAATGAATATAGTAAGTGTGCTCTCAGGTCTTACCTTTTAAGTTGCTTTCTCAAAAGTGCGTTACGCCGTCGGCGGAAGGATTGCTGGTTCGATGTTTCTGCTAACTGTTTTTCTATATTCTGGTTGCTGTTTTGCTGTTTCTGGTTGCTATTTTCTGGTTGTTGTTTTGCTATTTTCTGGTTGTTGTTTTTTTTGGTTGTTTTGGCTTATGTTTTTGCTGCTATTTTGGTTATTTTTTGGCTGTTGTTTTTGTTATTTTTGGGTTTCTGTTTTTGCTTGTTTTGGGCTGCTATTTCATGGTTTTGGGGGCTATTATTTTACTGGTTGTTTTTCACAGTTTTAGCATGCTGTTTTAGGGTTTTTTGCTTGCTGTTCCAGAATTTTTGGGGCTGTTTTTTTTGGGTATTTTTGGTCTCGAATTTGGTGATTGTTTCCGTTGTTGTTTTCATGGTTTTTGGTGATTTTCGCTTAGGGTTTTTTTATTGTGTGTTTCGGTGATGGCTTGAAGAGGAAGAAGAGAATATTTTTTCGGTGGTAGTTCCCCTATAGTTTTTTGTCGTCCAAGCCTCCCCACTTTGATGATTTGGGCTATCTTTTATAATGATTTGGACGGTTCTCTAAACAAGGAAACAAATCATGTTGATTTGGGGAATTTATTTTTAGGAAGGAATCTCATAAATTTGGTGAGGAGGATATCTGAAATCCTGTTATTTGAAATGATGGGATTTCAAATCTTGTTAAATTGGAAAGTTATTTGAGGGGATTTTAGCATATGAAATGCATGTGATTTATTTATTTGGGAAGATTTGGGCGTTCATGGTGGATTGTATGTGCCTTGGGCGTGTGGATGGATTGCTTAGGGTAATGGGCCGATTGTGTGGGTTGCAGGGTAATGGGCCGGTTGTAGGTGTTTTGGGGCTTTTTTGAGGCTAAGGTTTGAAATGGTGGCTGAGTGAATCTAAGGCTGGCTAATGAGTCTGAATCCGAGGAGGTGCTAATTTTTGAGTTTTTCTTTCCTTCCGGTATCCGTTGTTTGCAACTTCCATAACTTTTCAGTTAGTGCCTCCATACGAGGCTCATCATCGGGCTTATGAAAAAATACAGTGTCTATAGTTACAATGTATGTTGATAATACCTGTCAATTATGTTGGGATGTATGCCCTAGAGCTACATGTAATGTAAACGGTTTTATATGTTTTGAAATAAAATGATGCATTATCTATTTATCAAAGTGTTTGTTTAATTTTCGCATATTATAAATTATCTTGAATACCATATATTACTTATGTGCCTTCAGACTTAGTGTATGAGTGTCATACATAAGATGATTTAAGTCTGAAGTTAATAATCTTAAATAGTCCATAGAGAGCAAACAAATTGGGTACTTTGTCTGTGGTTTATCTATAGCTGCGGTCCATTCTATATTTGTAAGGCGACCTTAATCCGGTATCGTCCATGTAGAGACATGAGAATGGAAACACCTTGTATGATGTGATCATATAGGGCTGGACCCAGATGGAAATGACATTCTTATAATATCTGTTAAACAAAGAAAGTCATTTTGATCTACTAGATGGTCATATATTGATTGATCTTAATCCTGAGTGTACTACGAACTCCTGCATGGCAAGTTATGTCATTTTATTTACAAAGGTGAGGTTGGTGTAGCAGTCCCGACCAATAGCTACGTACTTTGGGGGCATGGTCTGTTGTGTAGTTGGGAACGTTTTACATAGATATGGAGTTCACTCGTTCTTTCGAGAAGTAGAGGAGTATCTTTCTTATGGGTCGATTCGGTACTTGAACGGTTAGAGCGCTCAAGTCTTTCTATTACGAATAGAAAGATTAAAATTCATAGTCGTTATGAATAATCGTTAATTAGAGAATCAATGGAACTTAAGCTAAAAATAATTAGAGGGGTATAACAGACATTATGACCTGGCTCTAATTACGAGATACTCGTGAAGGGTTAATCTATATGTAGTGACTATTTCGATGAACACCGACTTGGTTCGGCTTAATATATCATCTGCGGCAACAAGAGTGCAGCTTCAGGTTTTTAGTTGAATAACCCGGAGTTAATAATTCTGAATATTTAATTAAGAGCTTAATTAATATTTCGAGATTATTGGAGCTCGGAATCGTAGGTCCATATGGTCCCCGTGCTAGCTCGATATACTATAGCGGATTTAATATAATTGGATAGTCCAATTATATAGTCACAAAGGTATAAATATTATTAATATGATTAATAATATTATTTTGTCACACTTGGAACTATATGTTAAAAGTTTAATATATGGCTTTATTAAATATTGATATTTAATCACATGAATTAAATTATATAATGATATAATTTAATGTATGGCTAAATTTGGAATTTTCAAATTTTGGTTTTTGGAAACCCTTTGCTTTATTTTAGTACTTACACCTTTTTGAAAGGTAATAACTATTTAGTTTTGTAACATATAATTCCATTATGGAAATTAATATTCCATGTTACAAAATTAATAAAGAAATTAAAGGCTTGGCCGATGTTTTGATGGGGGAAAAAAGAAGGGATTTGTTTTATTTTCTAAAATTAAAACCCTCAGTATAAAAAGGAAAATATGATTTTTCTTTTGTAAGCCTTTCATTCTAACCCTAGCCTCCATCTTATTCTTGTTCATTCTCTCTCAAAAGTTGAGACAAACTAAAAGAAAGAAAAAGAATAAATTAAAAACAAATATCAAGTCTGTTTAAATCTTTAAATCGTTTAGGGATTGTTTGGTGAGTCTTTCCCACACAAGTTTCCGTTGGTAATGAGATGTAGTTCGAAAGACTTTGTGGTGTCGAACAAATTTTCATCTTCATCTCTTTCTTATGGTTTACGGCAGTGAGCATTAGTTTTGCTCATTGCCGCCCATTTACTTGGTGAAACGGAACTCGGTTTGGTTTCGTTTTAATCAAGTTTTTTTGGGGAATATTTTGTGATGTTTTGGGGCTGTGTTGGGGCTTTTTTCAAGTGAAAAATCAAAACCAAAACACAGCCATAGTCCACGTATTTCAGGGGCTGTTTCTGCAGTGCGTTTGGGCGCGAATCGAGTCCAAAACAGTCCAATTTTTGTCCGGCTGTTCGGAGACTATTTCGGGGCTGGACTTTTGTCTAAAACTGAATCAAAATTTCAGTGGGTGTGGTAGTAGCATTCGGCAATTAAAGGAGAAGGGCAGAAAAATTTTTCAAGTCAGATTTGTGTGCCTCAACCATTTTCGCTGTGCAAGGAAAGGATTTCCTAAAAAACTGAGCATATAAAGATCTAATTTAATTAGTTTTATGGAGATTTCACAAATTAAATAATTCAAAATGAAATAAAAAAAAAAATTTAACTTGTTACGAAATACGTTGAGATACGTCTTAGGAGTGGAAATTCCTTACACAGCTATCTCACACCAATTTCACCTGATTAGTTAAGTTAAAAATATAAAAACAAAATATTTTTTATTTTTTTAAAATTATTTTTTTTTAATTTTTTGAAAATTTTTGACTAAAAATCAAATAAAAATAACACAATAAAAACATGATACTAGTCAACTATTCCCCCCAAACCTAATTGAGACATTGTCCCCAATGTCTAAAAAGTAGAAGAAGAGTTTAGAAAAAAATACATGGTTAACTGAAATTCTACATCTAAAATGAATATTAAAGGTTAAGATCCAGATTTATCCGATGTTTTTTACCAGGATCATTATCAGACTAGTTTATCTTGGAAATGAAAGGGTCAATTTACGGTCAAAGGCTAAGATTTTGTCAATTAAATCATTGGTAGTTTTGGTTGTGAAGAGAATTTCTTTTACAGGTTTTGACACGAACCCATTTCTTTGGGCATCATCAAGAAACACACAAAGAAAGTCATAAAATCCATCAGCATTAAATAGTCCAATTGGTTTCTGGTGTAAGATAGCACTGTAAAAATTTCCTCCATCGTGCCCAAGCCACTGGGCAAAACAACAAAAGCATCAGCACGGTTAATCATTTCCATAAGTCATTCAAAGATAACTGGTACGATAAGTTCCTCTCCGTTTGATGGTCCTATAAGATTTGCCTCTGCCAAAGGTTTTGGGATGATTCCCAGAACTTTACTTCCTCATTCCTGTACGGCCCTTGAAACGCACCTCATTAGTCAAAGATTGCCACCGCCATATACTAAGTGTATATTCCTTTCAGGTATGACTCTACCCAATTCCTGTGCTGCCTCAACAAACTCTGGCTTAGAACCAACACTAGTACCGCAAAACATACAAATATTTACAACTCGTCTTCTTGAAGTTGCTTCTATTTATTTATTTATTTCTTAACTCTGGATGTCTTCAAGAGTGCAATGACGAGCTCAATTTATAGAACCAGAAAAAGGGTGAGTAATAATAGCACTAGTACCTGTAAATGAAAATTATTAGCTAAACAGTAAAATATATCATGAAAGTCAAATGTCTGGATCCTATCAGAAAGAATAAAATAAAATAACAAAACAAATCACAATTATTAGATAAATACAAAGAAATAATAATATTTACAAGAAGTAACGGCTTGAATGACGTCTATGCGTCAGGGACAAGCTTCCCATCTAATTTTCTTATAAATTGGCAATCAGGGTCTTTTAAAGTCAGATTCATGAGACTGAATTGTTGCATTTCTTTTCGAAATTGTATATGTAACATACGAATTTCGTGATGCACATATCCATTGGGATGCATCTCAAGAGTCAATGATATATCATCTAAAGACTCATTACTCAGGCCATCCCTAATGAATTTAATTTTATCTTCGCGGTTATCAGACACCATTCCTAAAGAACAACAACAAGTATTACATGTCAGGCATGCGTATTTATAGCAAACACCCATTCTTTTAGCTCTTCTCTTTTTAGCATATGTGCTTCTTCCTAAACTAGACAGATATGAAATAAAAGAGTCGAATGACTCACTTGCCAATCGGACCAGTCCTTCACTAATCCAATGAATGTCATTCGGAATACCTTTGTTCATCAGAAGTCTCATTCGTTCCAAGCGAGCTTTGTAGACTTTCATCAGAGAGTTTTGAGGGAGAAAAGGAAATTGTTTATGAAAATTTACGAGAACGTCTTCCATCTTGTCTGTGACTTTACCTATAAAATTAAACACACAAAAATAAAACACACCAAATCTGAATATATACACAAATTGCATGGGTTGCCTCTCTGCTAGTGCTAAGTTTGACTTCATCATCTAGACATGACTGCCCGAACATTAAGCTGGATCTGAAAGTGTGATACTTTCTTTTTTTCACTCAAATGATTCTCCCCATTAGAGCTTGAAACGATGATTGTTAACTTTGGATGTATCATTGGTGTTGGCATCACCTGACTGATTATGGTGAAACCTGAGTGATTACAAATGGACCATACCACCACCATTTTAGCTTCCCAAGGAAACATTTTAACCGTGAATTGTATAACAACACCTGCTTCCCTGGTTCTAGTTGTTTACGCACTATTTTTTTATCACACCATTTCTTTGTCTTTTCTTTGTACAGTTTGGCATTTTCATAAGCTTGTAGGTGAAATTTCTCCAATTCATTGAGTTGGTGGAGCCATTTCTCTCATGCTGCTTGTGGATCAAGATTTAACTTCTTCAGTGCCCAGTACGCTTTGTGTTCAAGCTCCACTGGAATATGGCACACTTTCCCAAACACCATTCGATATGGGACATACCAATGGGTGTCTTGTAAGCTGTCTGGTTGGCACATAATACGTTATACATTTTTGTAGACCATTCCTTCCTTGTTGATCCAACGGTTCTTTCCAAGATTCTTTTGATCTCCCTGTTTAAAACTTCAATTGTCCATTTGACTGCGGATGGTAGGAAATGGCAACTTTATGAGTAACTCCGTATTTGGATAGGAGTGCTTCGAAGTATTTGTTGCAGAAATGTGTGCCACCATCACTGATAATTGCCCGAGGTGTTCTGAAGCGAGTGAAGATATTCTTTTTAAAGAATTTTATCACCACTTTTGAATCATTTGATGGCAGTGCTATTGCTTCAATCCATTTGGAGATATAGTCTACTGCAACTAGTATGTACAGGTTTTCGAATGATGGAACAAAGGGTCCCATAAAATTAATCCCCAATACATCAAATATTTCCACTTCCAAAATTTTTTGCAGAGGTCCTTCATTTCTCCTTGAAATTATTCTCGTTCTCCTGCATCTGTCACATTGAAGAGCAAATAAGTAAGCATCTTTAAACAGAGTGGGCTTATAGGACTTTGGCTACAATTTTATTTCCGCTGAAGTTTCCTCCATATGATGATGAATGACAATGCTACAGGACATTATTGACCTCCTCATGTGGAACACAACATCTCAGTAATTGATCAGCACATCGTTTAAATAGGTACGACTCATCCCAGACATAGTACTTGACTTCTTTGAAGAATTTCTTATGTTGCTGATGTGTCCATTCCAATGGCCATTTTCTCGATACTATGTAGTTTACATAGTCAGCATACCAAGGGACATCCTACTGTTACATGGCATACAACTGTTCATCTGGAAAGGTTTCTTTGATTGTCAGTTCATTGCCAGCTGTTTCTCCATTCTCGAGCCACTATAAGTGATCTTCCACTTAGTTTTCTGTCTCTTTTCTGTCTCGGATCTCTACGTCAAATTCTTGAAGTAAAAGCACCCAACGGATCAATCTATGTTTGGCATCTTTCTCTGTGATCATGTATTTGATTGTTGAATGATCTGTGTAGACCACCACTTTGGGACCCAGTAGTTAAGAGCATAATTTATCAAAAGCAAACATAACTACAAGCAACTCTTTTTCAGTGGTTGTGTAGTTGAGTTGAGCTTCATTCAGAGTTCTTCTGGAGTAGTAAATGCTATGCAAAATTTTTACTTTGCGTTGTCCCAAAACTACACCTACAGCAAAATCACTAGCATCGCACAACACCACAAATGGAAGGGTCTAGTCTGGTCCTACTATGATGGGGGCAGAGACCAGCTTCTATTTTAAGATCTCAAAAGCTTTGTTGCATTCTTTGGTGAAGTTGAAAGGCACGTCTTTCTCTAGCAAATTGCATAGAGGTTTACCAATCTTGGAGAAGTCTTTGATAAATCTTCTGTAAAAGCCTGTATGTCCGAGAAAACTCTGAATCCCTTTGACAGATGATGGTGAAGGTAGTTTTTCAATTGTCTCGATATTTTCTTTGTCTACCTCGATTCCCTTTTGTGAGATCTGATGTCTCGAGACAATGCTTTCTTGCACCATGAAGTGGCATTTCTCCCAGTTGAGTACCAGGTTGGTATCTTCGTACCTTTGTAACACATTTTTCCAGATTTTACAAGCAGTGATCGAACGAGTCTCCAAACAGAGAAAAATCATCCATGAAAATCTCGATACTTTGTTCCAGCATGTCTAAAAAAATGGCCATCATGCAATGTTGAAATGTGGCAGGAGCATTACATAATCCAAATGGCATTATGCGGAAAGAAAAAGTACCATACGGACATGTTAAAGTGGTTTTCTCCCGATCTTCTGGGATGATGGAAATTTGATTGTACCCTAAATATTCATCAAGAAAACAATAAAATTCATGTCCCACCAATCTGTCTAGCATCTGGTCAATGAATGGTAACGGGAAGTGATATTTCATTGTTGCTTTGTTCAGTTTCATGTAGTCCAGACATATTGTCCATTCGGTCACCGTTCTTGTTGGAATCAGCTCGTTCATTTTATTTGTGACTACAATAATTCATCTTTTATTTGGTAGACAATGCATTGGACTCACCCACGTGCTGTCAGAGATGGGGTAAATGATGCCGGCATCCAACCATTTGATAATTTCTTTCTTCACAACCTCTTTCATGATTGGATTTAGTCTCTGTTGATGCTCCACTGTGGCTTTATATTCGTCATTCATCAGAATTTTATGCATGCAAAATCATGGACTAATTCCTCGAATGTCTGTTATAGTCCAGCCGATGGCTTTCTTGTGTTCTCGTAACACTCTCAGCAACTTTTCTTCATGTTCCAATGTTAGCGACGAATAAATAATCACAAGTAAATCAGAAGAGTTTACTAAGAATGCATACCTGAGATGGCTCGGAAGTAGCTTCAGTTCTAGCTACGGTGGTTCTTCAATCAAAGGCTTGATTCGCTCCTTTTTCGGTAGTTCCAAACTTTCCACTTATGGTGTCGATTTGAAGTGAAATGGTCTGTCAAGATAGTTGATACATTCCATAATTTCATCATCTAGCTCACTGTCAGTCATGTTGGTGATGCAAACCTCAAGTTTATCAGTGAGAAGTTGCACTTAATCAGTATCCTGGATGATACTAACTACAACATAAATTCTGAAACATTCTTCCTCCTTTTCATCACTCGGGAATTTCATTGCTTTGAAAACATGGTTAGTTCTCCTTTTTGTACATCAATAACAGTTCGACCTGTATCCAATAGTGGTCTCCCGAGGATGATATGTACATTTTTCTCTTCTTCCATGTCAATTATAATGAAATCTGCAGGGAAAATGAATTTATTGACTTTAACCAGTACATCTTCCACTTCACCTTTCGGAAATGTGAGCGATCTGTCAGCAAGCTGCATAGTAACTAAGGTGGTTCCCCAATCTGTAGTTTCATGTAAATAAAAAAGGCATCAAGTTAATGCTAGCACCTAAATAATATTAAGCTTTACCGAAGTAATGTTCACCTATGGTGCAGGGGATGGTGAAACTGCCAGGATCTTTCAACTTTGGGGGAAGCTTCCTCTGAATGATGGCACTTCATTCTTCTGTCAATGCTATTATCTCGTAATCTCCCAATCTTCTCTTTTGTGATAAAATATCTTTCATGAATTTCACATAGCTGCGCATTTATTCCAATGCTTCTACAAATGGAATGTTGATATACAGCTTTTTGAAGATCTCCAAGAATCGAGCAAACGGCTTGTATAGTTTACTTTTCTGGAGACGCTGTGCAAAAGGTGATGAGGAGTGAATTTTTCTTGATCATTTGCTTTTGCTTCTTTTTCCTTTATCTGTGGATCTGCTTCGCTAATTTCTTTTAGAACTTCCTCAGTGGATACCTTGACTCCAACATCTTTGTTGATTTCAGTACCGCTTTTCAAAGTAATGGCTTGACATTGCTCCTTCCCTCGGTTCCTTGGATTTGGTTCCGTGTTGCTAGAAAAGTGACCTTACGGTCTGTAACTCTGAGCATTGGCCAGTTGTCCCATTTGATTCTCCAGAGTTTTCAAAGATGCTGCTTGGCTTTAAATTAATGCTGCTTGTGGTTGAAACATAGCATCATATGATGCTGCTTGAGAGTCATATTTTTCTTCTAGCTTTTTCAAGTGAGCCAGCACCTCTGTTATTCCTTGTTCTTTTTAATACTCATGGCCTTTGTTTTGTGGTTGGAATCCGGGTGGTGGATTGTTCCTTTGCCCTGAATGTCGCTCCATGCGAAATTGGGATGATTCCTCCACCCTGGGTTATAGGTGATGAAATATGGATTGTTCCCCTGTTTGTTGAAATTGTTGACATAATTCACTGTTTCATCATGTTGATTTTTCTCTGGTGCTCCTCCATATGGTGAACTTGTGGATCCAGCATTACCTTGCATGCTAAGAGTTTCCATGAATTTACATATCTTATCCAGCTTGGCTTTCATTGCTGTGTTGGCTCCAACTTCATAAATTCATGCGATTCGTTGGATCATTCTCCTTTCTGTTGGCCCACAAGAATTTTTGTTGGTCATTTATTCAATTAGGTCCCAGGCCTGATCTTCTCTTTTTGCCATTAAAGCTCCTCCAGCAGCAGCATCTATTGTAGTTCTCATAAGTCCAGAAAGTCTATTATAGAAGGTTTGGACTTGTAGCCACTTTGCAATCTCATGGTGATGACATTTTCTGAGCAAATCCTTGAATCTTTCCCAAGCTTCGCAGAGGGATTCTGATTCATGTTGTACAACAGATGTGATGTCATTCCTTAGCTTTGTAGTTATGGCTGGGGGAAAGTACTTCGTAAGGAATATGGTGGCTAGAGTGTTCCGAGTTGTGATGGAACCTATTGGCAGTGAATGTAACCAAGCCTTAGCTCTGTCTTTCAAGGAATATGGAAAAACACGCAGTCTCATTGCTTCTTCAGCTGCTCGGTTGTAATTGAAAGTGTCGCAATCTTCTAGGAAGTTGCTGATGTCACACGCATTTGCTGGTAATGGAGGAAGTAAAATACATGAAATGAAGCCGTCAACCACTGAAATAGTTATGTCTCGAATAGGAATTGGTGGTACAACCTCCAAAGGTTCAGGTTCGATGTTGATCAGTGCTTCTTGGCCTTCTCGCCAATCCATTCTCAAATGTCTGATGGTTCTTTCAATCTATGGGTCAAGCGGACGGATTTCAAATCTTATGGTTCTTCTCATGTAGTGTCTGAGAACCTGAAACACAAGAAAACATAAATAATAAGTAAAAAGAAATTAGACACAAGTAAATATATCTAACCTCAAAATTAATAGTGAAAGATAAATAAGTCCCCGGCAACGGTGCCAAGAACTTGATTGGTGAAATCACTCACGTTATGCAAGCGCACGTATCGCTAAAGTAATATAAAATGTATCGATCCCACGATGACTTAATACCTAAGCTATTAATTTAAGAAGCCAAATGTTTATGAGTATCTAATAGATTGGTTGTTTAATTGGATGGTGATCTTAAACTAAAGTGAATTAAAGGAAAATTCAATATTATAAAACTATATAGGGTTGTGAATTCTTCCAATATATTTTAAAGATGAAGTGGTTATCTCATGTTTGTGCAATATATCGGTTTATTAACCTGGAACACAAAATTATGCAAAAGCCAATATCGATGGTCAGATGCAAATGCCCAGTATAACCAAATTAATCATATGTTTATGTTAATCAAGTTACCTGAATTCATTAAGATTAAGTTCCAATTGTGGTTACCCCCGCTCTACATGTATGTGTCTATCTTGGAAGGAAATCTATTAAGGGGTATCTAATCCTTAAGGGAGATCGTGAGCTATTAAGTCTAAGGCTGAAACCTAAAATCCATTCGTCAAGTTCATTTTAAGTTTACCACATAGTCTTATTAATGGCCAGTTAATAAGAAGCATTAAGCTTAAGACTTAATAAATATTATCTAAGACACAAAATAACCCCTTATAAATCAGTGATATTAGAATTCATCACAACCCCAGATAACGGGTCTAGTTACTACACATGATTAGTAAAAGCTTAAATAAAGTAAATGACATTAAGTAAAGCTTGGAAAATAAAAAGGTAAATAAAGCAATAAAGAAAATATTGGGGGTTAGAGGATCCAGTTTTATTACTTCTATTTTAGATATCTCCCTTAGTATAATGTATTAACTTTGCATGACATTACCAACCGACCATAAAGGCGGTATTCAATTTAGTCAGGTTAAAATCAATTTAATTAAGTCCAACCGACCATAAAGGCGGTATCCAATTAAGTCAGGTAATTGCTAGAAGCCAACCTTGTCTTGTAAATCGGTATAAACGTAGTACGAGGTGCTTACGTGTTCGGATATTCCGACGACCGTATTTACTGCCAACATATCCGGAGATCTCATGGGTCGGTTCCTGAAGATTCACCGATGACGTATGACTCACACTTTAATTAATCTGGGATTAATTTGATGAGAGAGAAAATTATCTGGGATTAATTACGGAGATATTTTATCTCGGATAAAATATCGTTAAAGAGAGAGAACGATTAATTTGGAATTAATCGGTAAAATAATATATTCGATATATTAATCGAAATTAGATTTCGACGCGGAAATGAAATTGGATTTTAATTCGGGCGAACGAATTAATTTAGAATTAATTCGTTAGCGACGTGAATAGTGATTTCGCTAGGCGTAATCATTTAATTACGACGCGACAGAAAATTCGTTAATTTAGAATTAATGAACCCGAGCCCGAGAGTGATTGCGAGCGCATTCGCATTTCAAATTCAAGCGCGGTACGCAAGTCACATCAAGCGTCAAATCAAATGTCACTTTGAGTGATGTGACATGTTGTCACTTGATTTGAGTGATTGATGTAGAAGTTGAAAAAGCAACTTTTGCTTTTACTTTTTTGACTTTTGGTAAATGGAAAGTTAAAAGAAATGTAAATGGTTTTTAATTATTTTTAGAAAATATAAAAACCTAATTACATTTCTTTTTCTCTCTCTCTCCACTCTTCTCTTTTACGCATCTCTTCCTCTCCCTCTATTTTCTCTCCTTCTCACATACGGCTTTGAGCCATTCTTTTCTTCTGTTTTTGCCGATTGAAAACGAGAAGCAGTGAGATGAAGGTGACGATTTTTTGTTCAAAATCAAGTGCTAGCACACTCTATGAGGCATACCAAGGTGATAGGGAAGTGTCTTCATGAGCATGTAAAAGCTTGAAGCTTGGAGCTTCAATGGAGGTCATCAATGGCTGAACAAGGAGGAGACCACCACCACCAACGCCGAGCAGTCCACCTGTGCGCAGCTCACTGCCGAGCAGAGACATGCAGTGCGTTTTTGGTCTTCCTAGCATCCAAACCAATCAATGTGAGTTATTCCGCACCTCCTTTGGTTGTATTCATACTCGTTTTTATGCTTAAAATGATCCTTGGGACTTGATTGAAACTCAACAATGGTATCAGAGCTATTGGTTGCATAAAAACGAATTAGGGTTCTTGAGCTAAAATTGGGGCTTTTTGATTTAAGCATGATTTTGACAAATTGTTTGTTTAAGAATGCTTGTATATGATTAAATTAGAGTTATATGTAATCAATTTGATGAAAAATTAATTGGATTGATTTTCCCCAATTTGCTTAATGTTGGCCAAAACTTTAATTTGGGTAAACTCAATTTGAGCATCAAATGATTAAATTGTTTAGTATAGTATGCTTGAATGAGGTTGAATTGATGTTGTGCATAATCAATTTCATGAAATTTGGTTGGATCCATTTTTCCCTAAATTTTGGGCATGACAAATTTGGGTAAACTTGATTTTGAGCATGTTTAATGAAATTGGATGATTTAGAATGCATGAATGTTGTTTAATTGATGATTGATTAGATCAATTTGATGAAAAGTGTTTGGAACAATTTTTCCCCAATTTGCTTGTGATGGCCGAATTTGGCAAGGCCCTAATGTCTTGGTTTTTTGATTTTTTGTTCATTGGATGACTTAGAAATCATTTGGGGATGTTGAATTTATGTTTGATTGGGTTCAATTGGATTGAATTTGATTTGGGCATTTTTTCCCCTTATGGCCGAGACTTTAGCATGTTTTAATTGGGTTTGATTTTGATCAAATTATGTTGGACATGATTAATTGATGATAAGCATGATTAATTGGACATATTTGATGTTTTGGAAACTTTGATTTGGGTAATTAATAATGCTATGCACTTTGTTTAATTGAATTGTAAAATTGGATTTTGTAATTAATTAAATGGGCTTAAAATTGGATTTGGGCTTTTTAAGTTGTTATTGGGTTTATTGGACTTTGTTGTACAAAGTTGGTTTAGGCCAAAATTGGTTGGATCCAATTAGGCCCAAAACCGCTTCCAAAAGGCCCAAATGCGACTAATGAACCTTTAACGTTTAATTGGGCCTAATGGGCCTAAATTAATTTATGGGCTTATGGGGTAACTCCCGGATTGGACTTTGGTTGCGGGTTTGACCCGAGTTGACCAAAAGTCCACGCCTCAAGAAATTAATTAAAAGCCCATTGGACTTTAATTAAATTAATATTGGATATTAATCGGGCTTTGAGACCCGTAACGATTAATTTGGAATTTAAGTCATAAAGGTTTATTTTATAAAGTGTAATATTTAATTTGGAATTAAATAATGAATTAGAATTAAATGCGTATTAAATTGGATTTAATTATGTAATTTAATTTAATTCGTAGAAATCGTACTTTGAGTACGTGTTTGCAATACGAGTTTGACTCGAACAAAATCAAATCTTTGTTTGAACATTGGATGATCACTAATTATAAGATTAATTAATTGGATTGATTGATTGATAACATGCTTGTATGAATACATGGTTGTGATGTTTGAATGATGTATATCGGATGGATATTAGTCGGGTGGGGCGATTTTGGAAATTGTAATAAATTTGATTTATTAATTGGACCTGCGAGTCCAGCCTTATCTCCTATTTCTTTGTATTCTCTTCTCACCTATTCCCCTCATGTAAATGAGGTTTCTTTAGAAGTGTAGTGTAACGGGTAGAAGAAATATTTGTGCTAGCGGAGAGAGAAAGTGAGAGATTTGATCTAGGATCAATGTGTAAAATATCCATCCGCATATCATTATTATTTTACATATGCGCTTTATTATGTGTTTAGAATGCATGTTTAAGGGTGTATGATGATGAGACCTTAACAAAGATAATAAATTGGTAACCAATTTGCACGCGAAAAGCCCTCATAAAATATCATGCGTCTTTTCCTTCCATTGAGTGATTCTTACTCAAGATCCGAGATTGGCAAGGGTTGTTGGCCAAAGTCAAGCCCTTGTCCGTCAAAGATGTGTTTTAATCACGAGGCTTTGTTCCATATCGGTGTCGTGTCCAAGTTGTGGTTTGTTGGCCAAAGTCAAGACCACTTCTTGTCCATTGACATTGATTACGAAGCTTCCATGTCAATGGGTCCGCGCTTGACTAGGATCACTAGGTTTGTTGTGCCAAAGCCAAGGCCTAGTTGATTCAGAGGAAAAAGGTTAGGGTATACATTCGATGTATAGGCATATATAAGATATATGTTTGGGACTTGGATGTCCACCTACTGGATCTAGGAGTTGGATGAGATCCAATTGATCTTCGAGATCTACCTAGTTAATTATCATACAATTTGTTGGCCAAAGTCAAGATTATGTGATATTTAACGGGATCCTAGCCCACTAGGAAACACGGTTTCCCGAGTACTCGACAGAGGGTTAGAGGCTCGACGAAAAATAGTGGGAGGCAAGAATTGAATTTGCAATACTCGTTCAATTACTCGCCATACGCGCTCATTTAAATTATTTCGTCATTAGATTAAATGTTAGTTGGACTAATATTTAAATTGTTGTTTTAATAAACAGTTGGACTGTATTATACTTGATTATATATAATTGGATTATATTAATCAATATATTTGAATTAATTAATTTCAGTTTACAGTTGATTTTATAATTGGATTATAGTAATCAATGTAATTGAGGTTAATTAATTTGGATTATATTTGATTATATAGTTTTGACTATTATAATCATTATAATATATATAGTACCACTAATCGTTGATTAAATAGTTGGACTATTGTAATCAAGATAAAATTGAAAAGTTGGATATTTAAAATATAATCTGGGATTAAAATATTTTAAATGATTTAATTTTCAAATTGGGAATAAATAATAGGTTACTTTATTTGATAAAATAACTTATTATACCTTAAGCCTAAAATTAAGCAAAATAAGTAGAGCATAAAATCTTTGGAAGATTTGTATGATGATGACTTTAATGCTTAATTTAATATACTTGTCATAAATCTAATTTTAGATTTAAGAAGTATTAAAATTGCAATTTATAATTCTTAGAGAATTAATTGACTATTCTAAAGTCAAAGTTTGCAATTGGGCATGTAGCAGGAGGTGCACATCGTTTCAATATTCTAAAAACCCAAGGCTTGGCCTAAGGTTTTTGAAATATTGAAAAGGATAATTGACATATCCCAAAATGACTACCATTTGGATATGGCAGACACGAAGGAATTAAAGAAAGGGCAAGGCTCTTACTTTAAAAATGTTTGTCTTAGTTATGTTCACAGCTAGTATTGAAATTAGATTTTAAATACTTAGTGTGGTACATAAAATATATGTATTGATGTTCAGAATCTGCTTTGAGCAGGATACTGACTTCAAGCCGAGATTTCTCTGCGAATCGGAAACGGGACGAAAGTCGCTGTTTCGACCGTAGATACCTAAGTTTAGGAACTTCCCTTCGGGTATGTACTTGAATTAGGAACTGTTATAATGTAACTAGTTTGACTAGAGACATTATCTCTATATCAGTGTTTAATCCGTTGCGGATAAAACCTTTATATTATAGAACACTAAGTGTTTTATTATATAAAGATGATACTGAGATAAACACATTAGATGTGAATAACAGAATTTATATTTTGAATATAATTAAAATCTCAAACATATAAAATGACAAATAAATAGCTCAAATTGATTTGATCAATAGAGACTTATTTGTGGCATTGTTGTCTGGGACACAATTATACAAGACTCGTATATCCACACTTTTGAAGAGTGGATACTAGGACTGATTTGACTATTCAAATAAAGTCTACGAATCTAGTTTGTTAGGTAAAGCACCTAAAACACTGTTTACTTGGTAATAGTGTAAGTGCCACCGATCTGTTAGCCCTATTCATGGTGAAGTTAGTGGGCCCATATCTAGCTAGGCTAGATGTGAACATGAATATTTCGTGACCTTAACGGATGTGGCATCACGTTATGGTTATGTGTTTCTTTTGAAGAACACAAATCAGAAACTTTTAGAGTTTTGACACGAAATAGACAAACAGATCGGCTATAGTATTATACCGTCACGGTAAGACCGTAATGGAAAATACTTAAGCAATAAGTTTCTTATATACTTGAAAGAGTATAGTATTCTTTCAAATGAGGACTCCTCCCGGAACACGTCAAAGTGACGGTGTGTCCGAACGGATTAAGTAATCATGTTAGACATGATAAGGCTAATCATGAGTCGCTCTGAGCTACCATTTCCTTCAACATGATAAGTTTTAACAGTGCAAAACTTATTTAGAATAAGGTTCCATATAAATCTGTTTGACAGATGTCATATATGATATGAACGGGAAAGAAACCGGGTTTTTCATTCCTGACAATTTGGGTATGCCAGGCATAACGTTTGGATGATACCAAACTAAGGACCCAAATTGGATAAGTGCCAATATTGGTTATCCTAAAGGAAACCATAAGTATAGTACTTGTAAATCTCACATGAGAACAATGTGATTGTTGCTCACCATGCGGTTTTTCCTGAGAGGAATACCGATATGCAGTGGTCAGTGGGAGGATAGTGATACTCGATGAAAATCGAAGTAATACTGTTCAAGGCACGAAGTCCTTAATGGAACACAAATAGTTCATCTATGATGAATCTATACCATTAATCTTCAAATACACAAGAAACTCGTAGATCGGATAGAGTCAGAAAACGACCTAGGGTATGGGTTCTGATCTAACCTCATAAAGATGTTAATCTTTTAAGGTATACCAACTGATTACGTATAAGGTAGTGATACAAGGTATCGACTCCCTATTATGGCAAAGTGCCAGAGTCCGAAATGGATTCCATGTTTAAAAACTATTTTGGATACTAGTTGTTGTCATTGTGCCTATTGGTACATTAAACGTCTTCAAGGAAGACATACATGGAAGGCAACATACCAACGTACAAAGCTGGGCTTTTGACGGAAAGGTATCGTTATCAACATTGTGTTAATAACGGTTCAACCTTTTACCTGTTGCCATTGTAAATCCATTTGGATAATGCTTGCTAAAGCTGTGTATTTCATTTATGAAATATGACAGCTTAACGGAAATCGCTTTCCTGAAAAGGAAACCTTTCGGAGGATGTTTCAACATCCTGTCGGTTTTATCGTACCATAACAAGCAAACAAGGTTTGCAGGTTATTCGATCCATGTTTGGATTGAAGTAAGCATAGGTTCTAGGAATTATCGTTTTGATGTAATCATAATGGAGTATGATTTAATTCAAAACGAAATGATTCTTGTGTATATAAAAGGGTTAGTGGGAGTGCACTGACATGAATGTCATGTAAATAATGATAATATGTCATTTCTTGGAAATGAAATTCCCATAAAGCAATTGGTGAAAGCTTGGCTTTCATAAGAAATTCTCCGTAAAATTTGGGGAGTAACAACCTTTATTCAAGGAATAAAGATCTACTGGGATAGATTTGGAGTTGTTAACACTCTCTGGAAATTGTACATTTAAAATGTACTTGTATGGTGTCTCATACGCTTCGAGCATATGGAGTCACAATCGGGTCAATCCAAGTGATAGTCACTGGATTGAAGATTAAGAACATCTGTTAGTATCTGAGAGAACTAAAGATATTGTCTTAAACTATGGAGATGGAGAACTTGAAGTGACTGGGATCACTGCTGCAAGTTTCCAAACCGGTAAATACTGCGGTACTATAAAAGTTTGAACACTGGGACAGTGAGCTAGAAATCTTCCAAGCAAGATTCTGTTTCCGAATTAACAACAAATGCGGATTATTGCTGCAGCTGAGGCAGCAATAGAAGCCATTTGGATCGAAAATAAATCTAATTAGATTAGATATAGTTCTTTTAGCAGCTGAGCTAGGCGTCAGCACAGGCTAAGGAATTAAAGGTCTCATCGACGATCCAGATATATACTTCTATATCATATGATTCATTCGGATCACACATCGTGGCAATGTGATGATCGTATAAATCGCGTCAGACGATTATCAAACAAATCCGCTGACGAAAACCTTTCCTCAGCAATTTGAGCGAACCGTACATAGTTCGGGTGTTAGACACTCGAGTGACTGGCTATGTGCCAAGTGGGAGATTGTTGGATAATATGACCCATAGCGTCACTATTTGTACAGATCACGGTGATGTTGTACAAATTAACTATGTGACAAGGAAATTGCACTCTCATCATTTGTGATTAAATCACCATAAATATATAAATGAAGAGAGAGGTCCATATGATTAGTTCCTGGATTGAGATGATATGAGACAGTATCAGTCCACGAAGGATTAATCATTAAATATCCCTAGCCGGAGTATTATCGAGACAGACATCGATAATGCGGAATAGGCTAGTATTGCAATTGTGCGCGTTGTGTGGGGCACAACGGCATAGTACTCATATATTTAAGTATTGGATACTTATGCAAGTGCGATAGGAGGTTGTGTTTCACCGATGGTACGGGAAACAGCTTCGCTCTGGATAGACCCCTCGGAATCCCATTGGTATTATGACTATGTGTCTATGGGAGGCCGAAATCAAGGTAGGTGTGTATAGTCTTAACCTGAGACTTGCATCGCTAATACTTGCGATAATCGGTAGACTTTGGTCTTGGTGGTACAGGGCTTTAACCGGTTCTGCGTACACCGCTTCTGGGTTTATCAGAGAGTCGTAGTGTATATGGGTGTGATGTCGAGACGGAAGTATCACTTCAGTCATAGTGGAGATGATGTCACGCAGGATACGGTATTAGTGCTCTTAAGTGCTGGCCGGCCATCGGGATATTATGACAAGGTCATGTATATCCGATTTTAGAGACTAGTTACCAGACATCCGACATGTGCTTCGGACGGGGCAGACACTTATCCAGCCCCAGCCCTAGCACGTGACTATCCGATACTGGGCCGATATACACAATACTACGGTATACTACGCTTGATACAGATCTATATATTCCTGTAAGAATATTTCTGGAGAATGGGTAGGCATGGCGCTTTGCTAGAAGCCAACCTTGTCTTGTAAATCGGTATAAACGTAGTACGAGGTGCTTACGTGTTCGGATATTCCGACGACCGTATTTACTGCCAACATATCCGGAGATCTCATGGGTCGGTTCCTGAAGATTCACCGATGACGTATGACTCGCACTTTAATTAATCTGGGATTAATTTGATGAGAGAGAAAATTAATCTGGGATTAATTACGGAGATATTTTATCTCGGATAAAATATCGTTAAAGAGAGAGAACGATTAATTTGGAATTAATCGGTAAAATTAATATATTCGATATATTAATCGAAATTAGATTTCGACGCGGAATTGAAATTGGATTTTAATTCGGGCGAACGAATTAATTTAGAATTAATTCGTTAGCGACGTGAATAGTGATTTCGCTAGGCGTAATCATTTAATTACGACGCGACAGAAAATTCGTTAATTTAGAATTAGCGAACCCGAGCCCGAGAGTGATTGCGAGCGCATTCGCATTTCGAATTCAAGCGCGGTACGCAAGTCACATCAAGCGTCAAATCAAATGTCACTTTGAGTGATGTGACATGTTGTCACTTGATTTGAGTGATTGATGTAGAAGTTGAAAAAACAACTTTTGCTTTTACTTTTTGACTTTTGGTAAATGGAAAGTTAAAAAAATGTAAATGGTTTTTAATTATTTTTAGAAAATATAAAAACCTAATTACATTCTTTTTCTCTCTCTCTCCACTCTTCTCTTTACGCATCTCTTCCTCTCCCTCTCTTTTCTCTCCTTCTCACATACGGCTTTGAGCCATTCTTTCTTCTGTTTTTGCCGATTGAAAACGAGAAGCAGTGAGATGAAGGTGACGATTTTTGTTGCAAAATCAAGTGCTAGCACACTCTAGGAGGCATACCAAGGTGATAGGGAAGTGTCTTCATGAGCATGGAAAAGCTTGAAGCTTGGAGCTTCAATGGAGGTCATCAATGGCCGAACAAGGAGGAGACCACCACCACCAACGCCGAGCAGTCCACCTGTGCGCAGCTCACTACCGAGCAGAGACATGCAGTGCGTTTTTGGTCTTCCTAGCATCCAAACCAATCAATGTGAGTTATTCCGCACCTCCTTTGGTTGTATTCATACTTGTTTTTATGCTTAAAATGATCCTTGGGACTTGATTGAAACTCAACAAAGATGACATCGAGCCAATAGGACAAAGAAAACCCATCGGAATAGGGAATGCATCCATGTATACATGCATACATATCGCATACACATAATTTTTGTTTCGCATTCGCAGGCTTTGAAGAAAAAGAAAAAGCGACGAAGACGAGCAACTCCTCGGGAATGAGGACGAGCAAGCCGGGAATAGCACTATGGGAATGGAGAACAACCTCGGGAATGAGGATGAGAAACTCCTCGGGAATGAGGATGAGCAAGCTGGGAATTGCACTCTGGGAATGGAGACCAACCTCCGGAATGAGGATGAGCAACTCCTCGGGAATGATGACGAGCAGCTCCTTGGGAATGAGGACGAGCAGCTCCTCGGGAATAAGGACGACCAGGGGGGAAGTGCTTCACCACCATTATCAACGGTTTGGGAATGAAGCCCAGAGGTCGAAGCACCTCGCCGTCTGTTCAGGAATGAATCCCAGAGGTCTAAACACCTCATCATCATGGAAAAACTCACCAGTGGATCAAAATGTCACGCGGATGGACCAAAATGCCATCACCCATTCAGTTCGGGAATGAATCCCAGAGATCGAAGCATCTCACATAAGGAACAGTTAAGGAATGAAGCCCAGAGATCAAAGCATCTCACACTCAGCACAGTTCGGGAATAAAGCCCAGAGATTGCAGCATCTCACACCTAGTATAGTTTGGGAATAAAGCCCAAATATCGAAGCATCTCATACCCATTATGGTTCGGGAAGGAATACCAAGGGTCGAAACACCTCGCCATCAACTCAACTCAGTTTCGGAATGAATCCTAGAGATCGAAGGATCTCACAGAGATGAATCCCAGGGGTCAAAACACCTCAACATCAACTCAACTCATTTCGGGATTGAATCCTAGAGATAAAAGCATCTCGCAGGGATGAATCCCATGGGTCGAAGCACCTCACCATCAAATTAACTTTGTTCGGGAATGAATCCTAGAGATCGAAGCATCTTGCAGAGATGAATCATATGGGTCGAAGCACCTCACCATCAAATCAACTCAGTTCAGGAATAAATCCCAGAGATCGAAGAATCTCACAGGGATGAATCTTAGAGGTCGAAGCACCTCACAATCAAATCAACTCAGTTCGGGAATAAATCCCAGAGATCGAAGCATCTCACAGGAATGAATCCCAGAGGTCGAAGTGCCTCACCGTCAGTTTGGGAATAAATTTGAAAGGTCGAAGACCTCACCATCAAATCAACTCAGTTCGGGAATGAATCCTAAAGATCGAAGCATCTCGCAGGGATGAATCCTAGCGGTTGAAGCACCTCGCCATCAAATCAACTCAGTTCAGGAAAAAATCCTAGAGATCGAAGCATCGCATAAGGATGAATCCCAGGGGTCGAAGCACCTCACCATCAAATCAACTTAGTTTGGGAATAAATCCTAGAGATCGAAGCATCTCACATTGATGAATCCCATGGTCGAAGCACCTCGCCATCAAATCAACTCAGTTCGAGAATAAATCCTAGAGATCGAAGCATCTCGCAGGGATGAACCCAGAGGTCGAAGCACCTCACCGTCAAATCAACTTAGTTTGGGAATAAATCCCAGAGATCGAAGCATCGCACAGGAATCAATCCTAGAGGTCGAAGCACCTCGCCGTCAGTTCGGGAATGAATCTGAAAGATCGAGGCATCTCGTAAAAGTAGTAAAACAACAGGTAAGTCCGGTAACACCCGACGAGCCAAGTAAGTAAAAATGCATGCACGACTTTGATTTCATGTCTACTTTGTTTTGGTGAAACTGATCTTTAATTTACCGTCAGCACAACCAAACTCAATTTCCTAACCCTTCAGAGTTCTGATAGAAGAAGATTGGTAGTCGAAGTTCCGACATTCAGTACTTGAAAAAGGTTTATCCACCCATAGACTTCAGAGGTTCTAAAGAATACTGTGTGGTGCGGGCTCGAGGAGTTCTTCGTGTTCTTGCAGTCTAGAGGTATTAGAGTCGGCAGAGTTGCTGCCATAGGTCTTTTACTATCACTGTATGTTTTTCTCTATTATATTGGATTTTGGCTGGTAGCCTATATACCCGTAGGGATTTTTTACTCGCACGAGTTTTCCACTTCGTCACCAAAATTATTGTGTTTTTTTTGGTTGATTTTATATTTTGTTGTATACTATAATTTCATTGACTTAAGGGTGCCTATTAGAAATCAATACTAACATTAGTTATGACTCGTCTTAATTAATTGTGATTAATTCCGCATAGGGTCAGAACCTTAGACGAAATACGAACCTTCAATTGGTATGAGAGATTGGCCTCCATCTTTGACCTATCTTGGTATGGAAAGAAGCCAACCCTTAAAATGTCTCTCATTATTTGATGGGACTCAATATTTACATTGGAAGATTTGCATGAGAACGTTCCATAAATCCTTAGATGAGAGAGTGGATGACAGTAGAGTACGGGAGGAAAGCTCTAGTGGTTATGGTTGATGTGGTCTATCCCCTCAAGATAAACTGACCTGGACTGAGGATGAATTTGACGCTAACAATAGAAACAACAAGGCAATTAATGTCATTCATGGTGTTGTTTGCTCTGTTGGGTTTAGGAGAATGTCAATGTGCGAGATAGCCAAGGATGTTTATTACATCCTTCATACTATGCATGAAGGCACATTGTCTGTAAAAAACAATAGACTCAAAGATCTTGTCACTATGTTTGAGATCGCTAGTATGAAAGATGATGAGACCTTTGATGAATTCTATACTGAAACTAACGATATTGTTAACTCAAGCTTTAATCTAGGTGAGACTATTCCTACCAATAGGATAGTGAGAAAAATCCTTAGATCCCTACCAGATAAGTTCTTACAAAAGATCACAGCCATAGAGGAGAGTAATGACTTAGATCACCTAAATTTAGAGGACTTCGTAGGAAAATTGCAGGTGTATGAGAAGAAACTTCCTGGTTATAAAAAATCCAAAACCATAGCGATTAAGATCGCAAAGAAAGTTGTTGATGATCTGTCAAGCGATGATGATGGTGATAATTTCACAGATTATGATTTGGCCATGTTTGCAAAAAGGTTTAAGAAAATTCTTAAGATGAAGAATAACGGTCGTGATAAGAATATGGAGGATAAGTCTGGAGCGAGTAGGCATAGTAGAAGGGATTCTAGAGGGGATAATTATAGCAAACCTCTTGCTAGCCAGTTCCATGAATGTGAACGGTATGGACATATTAGATCTGAATTTCCAACATACCTCAAGTCTAAGGGTAAGCAAGTCATGGCAGCCTCACTTAGTGATTCAGAAGATGATTACACTTCTGATGAGTCTCCTAAGAATAAGAGTAATTTTATGGCCTTTACTGCTAGTCTGTCTTGTGAGAGAGAGGAAAATGTTAGTGATGAAGATGTTGGATCAAAATTCTCTCCCGATGACTCTGTAGATGAGGATAGTCTTCAGGTAGCCTACACTAAACTATTTCATGAGAGCCTAGCTATCAAAAAGATGAATATTGAGGTCAACGAGAGGCTGAAAGAAGTAGAGCTAGACAAGAATGTACCTCACGCTATGTTTGACCAAACTCTTTTGATCATTGATGACCTTGAAGATAGGAACAAAGGACTAGTTGAGAAAGTCAAATTCTTAGAAGCGCATCTTGAGAATGCTAGAACCCAGTTATCTGTATTTTCTAGTGGGATTGAGAAAGTAGACTGCATGTTAGGGAATAACGTTGAGTCCAATTGTGATAAGGCGTCATCGTCTAAAGCTGTACTGATCCCTCCTAAACGTGACTTAGGTAAGAAACTTGTTGATTGTAGTCATGTGATTGTTAATGTTGTTCCTCGTCTTATTTCCCAACCTCAATCTAGAGGTTTGGTGGGTAAACCTCACTCTCATTCGAGGTTTGTGACTCCTTGCCATCACTGTGGCAAGGCATAAAATATTAGGCTTAAGTGCTTCATGTTGCACAAACAAAAAAAGGTCTAAGACCTTTTCACCTAGATTTGATTCATCAAATCTAGTTTCTCAAGTTTCTACATTAACTAAACAAACACAATTCCTTAGTAAGAAACTTGATTTGCTGACTAGGAATACTCATTGAAAGAGATTCCTAAGAAAGTTTGGGTGAGGAAGCAATATGACTTCCCATCAATTTCTGAATGCTTTGACTCTAGTAGGCTTAATGAGAGTGCTCTTCGGTGCACTACATCTTAGATGTTGTATTTATTTTTCCCCATTGCATGTTTGCATGCTTGTGTTGTAGGTTTTTATATGACTGTATGTTTTTATTTTCACTGCATATGGGTATTGCAGTCCCTCCTGAAGCCAGATTTTTTTCCATGTCACCCACTGCACTCCAAATAAAGGTTTGGAGAACGATGTTGCCCGAGAGTTCTATGTAAGTGTTCAATTATATAAATTATGTAAAATTTCAGAATTTTTCACTAACACAGAATCTTAAAATAGAGGAACGCATGGTGGACATACAAAGACAAAACCTTACGCAAGGCAATCGACATTTGGCTGATGAAGAGCTTTTGCGTCAAATGTTCCAAAATACCACCTATTACAATGTTGGGCTTGGCAATTGTCAGAATGCGGCAGAGGCTATTTCTTGATCGTCCACTGCTCAGAGGAGGTAATGTCTTAAGGGAGCAGTTGAAAGTGGCTCAAGACCAGTGAGCCGAATAGAGGATCAGAAGAGAGAGCACAATTAGGAGATGGCAAGCTTACGGCCACATGTGGAGAGATCGCTCGCTCACAGCAGTGCTATAGAATTGACCTCCACGGTTCCTCCTGCCCCGATAGATGCAGCACATACCTCGACAGATCGTCCTACATGAATTTTTTAATATAATTAAACTATTATCTTATATATAAAATAATTAATTTCATTTAATTTTTAAAATTTGAAAATTAAAATATTAAAATATATATGTAATTTATAATTAATTACATATATGATTTAATAATATTTTATTAAAAAAATTTAGTGTCGCCTAAGAGGCGACGCTAAATGTCTTACTTTGGTATTAACAAGGTAAATTTCGACGCTAAATATATTCAACATTTAGTTATGCCAGATATGTTTGTCACTAAAATATAATGAGATTTAATATCGCTTGTTCTTATCGACGCTGAATTGTATAATTTTTTCATCATTTATTTTTGGTTTGGCAACGACAAATGGCCGACACAGAAATACATAGTGTCGCTAGATATTTTTTGTCGCTAAAATGTTTCACCGACCAACCTTTAGCATCCATTTTCTCCGTCGATTTGTTTCGACGCTAAAGGGTTTAGCATCAAATTTTACCTCTACTAGCCTCGATGTTTGGCCATGCTAAAAAACCGAATTCTTATAGTTATTCATTTGAAATATAAATTTTCTTATAAGAACATGCACATTTATCTAAGGATACTCACTGCTTTATAACGAAAAAACATTTTTGCTAGGAAAATCACAATTTTGTAAGGATTTTAATATTTTTTTTATCAATACAGTCACATTATTCATAAGGAGATTTATATTTTTATAAGGACAGTTACATTTTTATAAGGAACATCACTTTTTTTTATAAGGATATTTACTTTTTACAAAGACATTCACATTTTTTACAAAGACAGTTACATTTTTAAAAGTATAATAATATTTTTCCAAGCAAATACATAATTTTCTAGTTGTGTACTATGTACGATATTGAGATTCATTGATGAAAGAAATATTTCATCACAAACATAAGAAATAATACACATAACATTTGAAGGAAAATTATATTTCCAAATAGTAGTAATAAGGTCTTCCATTGGTAATTTAGCTAGAGCATGTGTAATACCATTACAAGATATATAAGTATGGAATAAATTAGAGTTTCTCAAAAGAGCCAACCTCTCTTTGATTTCTTAAATGATCCAAAAGATCTCATTCTTGCTGCCCTCCTGTAAGAAACCATATTAACAATATTCTGACAATTTGTTTCAATAATAATAGGTTGAAAATGATTTGCAGTAGCCACTATCAGTCCAAAATTAACTGCCTCAGCTTCAGCATTACAGAAATCCTCATTAAATCATACACTCTTCAATGCCACCAGCATAACATGTCCTCTATCAATCTTGATTACATTTCCCAGTACAGTAACTGCTCCTTACTTTTGATAGCACCATCAGTATTCAATTTAAACACGCCAATTGGTAGGGCTCTCTATTTATCACATTTAACAGCAATGTAGTAGGCTATTCCACTCATATGATCTTTGATACTGTTAGTTCCATTTTTAATTGTCAATGTCCGGGACAAAACAAGTTCAATTGAGTTGTAATTTTTCTTCTAGTACTTGGAGCAATTGGACTGGTTTTTGGCAAAGCTGAAGCATCTTCGTTAGTGGTGCGTGTTGGTTACTATAATTAGTCCCAAGGAAAGATTAAGCTTATGAAATACAACAAAATGAATATATATAATAAACTTGAAGCATGGCGGAATCATACTTACAAAGCTTTTGTGATGAAAAGATGAACAAAGGTTGAAGCTCCAAGATCCTTGAAGTTTCGGCCAAGAGGAGAAAAGAGTTGAAAGCTCCAAGCTTTGTGTATTCCAAGCTCCAAGGTGGTTTCCCTATCACCTCCTTTGATTCCTTGCTTGTGCTAGCAAAAATGGAGAATGAGAAAACAATTTTCTGCCTTGTTGGTGCAGCTCACGGCGTGAGCAAGAGAGGAAGAGAGGAGAGTGTTTCACTTTAGATTTTGTTTCCTTTGCATGCCAAAAACGTGAATGACCAAGGAAAAAAAAAGTGAAGTGATATCTAATACCAAAAGAATTTTTTAATGCAAAAAATCCTTCCAAAACCGTGCATGGCTTTCCCTCCAAAATGAATCCATCATTTTCTATCATTACCATACTTTGAGATTAGAGACAATGCATCATCCCTCAAAGGTGACTAGATACATTCACTATCTATTCGTATTAAGTAATGAGATATCGCGATGTGATTTCCGGATATCACTCGATTCAAAATACGAATGTGTCCGCAAGCACTTTCGGGCTCGGTTTCGTTAATTCCAAATTAACGAATTTCCGTCGCGACGTGAATTAAATAATTACGCCTTGTGAAATTACTATTCAGTTCGCTAATGAATTAATTCTAAATTAATTCGTTTGCCCGAATTAAAATCCGATTTTAATTCCGCGTCGAAATCTAATTTCGTTTAATAATATATCGAATATATATTGTTTTATCGATTAATTCCAGATTAATCGATCTCTCTCTCTCTCTCCTAATAAGGCATTTTATCCAAGATAAAGTTTCTCCGTTATTAATCCAAGATTAATAAAGTTCGAATCAAACATCATAGGTGAATCTTCAGGAAGCGACCCAAGAGATCTCCGGATATGTTGGCAGTAAATACGGTCGTTGGATAATCCAAACACGTACGTACCTTGTACTACGTTTTTACCGATTTACAAGACAAGGTTGGCTTCTAGCAAAGCGCCATGCCTACCCAATTCTCCAGAAATATTCTTACTGGAATATTAGATCTATATCAAGCGTAGTATACCGTAGTATTGCGTACATCGATCCAGTATCAGACGATCACATGTTAGGCCTGGGGCTGGAAATGTGTCTGCCCCGTACGAAACATATATCGGACATCAAGCAACTAGTCTCTTTAAATCGGGCAATACTGACCTAGTCATATTGTCCCGACGGTTGCAACCTTTTATAGAGCACTAGTTCTGTATCCTGCGTGATCATCAACCCATATGTCTGAAGTGACACTTCCATCTTGAAATCACACCCAGTGCACTATGATTCCTGATAAACCCAGAAGAGGTGAACACAGAACCAGTTAAGGTCCCCCAACCACCAAAACCAAGTTTACCTATTGTCGCAAGTACTAGTGATGCAAGTCTCAGGTTAAGACCATATACACCTACCCTGATGCGGCCTCCCATAGACACGCAGACATACTACCAATGGGATTCTGCGGGGTCTATCCAGAGCGAAGCTGTTTTCCGTACCATCGGTAAAACACAACCTCCTATCGCACTTGCATAAGTATCCTATACTTAAATATATGAGAACTATGCCGTTGTGCCCTCACAACATGCACAAGTGCAATACTAGTCTATTCCGCATTATCGATGTCCGATCTCGATAACACTCCGACTAGGGATATTTAATGATTTAAACCTTTATGTATTGATACTGTCTCATATCATCTCAATACGGAATTAATCATATGGACTTTCGCCATTTATATATCAAAGTAAATAAATTACAAAACGGCAAAAGGCAATTTCATTATCACATAGTTAATTTTGTACAATAATACAATATCATTTACAAAACAGTGACGCTATGGGTCATAATGTCTAACAATCTCCCACTTGGCCTATAGCCAGTCACTCAAGCATCTAATACCTGAACTATGTATATGTCGTTCAAACACTTGCGGATAAACAGCTTTCGTCAGCGGATCTGCAATGTTGTTATCTGATGCGACCTTCTCGACTTTTACATCGCCACGATGTATAATCTCCCGAATCAGATGGTAACGCCGAAGAACATGCTTGGATCGTTGATGAGACCTTGGTTCCTTAGCTTGTGCTATAGCCCCGTTATTGTCACAATACAATGGAACGGGCTCAGCTGCTAACGGAACTACTCCTAATCCAATTAGGAACTTTCGGATCCAAACTGCCTCATTTGCTGCTTCCGATGTAGCAATATACTCCGCTTCTGTCGTTGAATCGGCAACAGTATCTTGCTTGGAAGATTTTCAGCTCACTGCTCCGTTATTCAAACAAAAAATGTACCCGGATTGCGACTTGAAGTCATCCTTGTCGGTTTGGAAACTTGCATCGGCATACCCAGATACCACAATTTCTCCTTCTCCGTAAATTAAGAAAGCATCCTTAGTTCGTCTAAGATACTTAAGGATATTCTTAACTGCCATCCAGTGACCTTCACCTGGATCGGCCTGATAGCGACTGCACATGCTCAAAGCATATGACACATCAGGTCGTGTACATATCATGGCATACATGATCGATCCGACTGCCGAGGCGAACGATATCCGACTCATGTTATCTCTCTCTTCTTGAGTCTTAGGACACATGTCCTTAGACAGAGAGGTACCACGTAATATTGGCATCAATCCCTTCTTGGATTGATCCATGCTGAATCGCTTCAACACTTTGTCAATATATGTACTCTGGGAGAGTCCAAGCAGCTTTCTAGATCTATCCCGGTAGATCTTTATTCCCAGAATAAAGGCTGCTTCTCCCAGATCTTTCATGGAGAATTTTAATGAAAGCCAAGCTTTCACCGACGTTAGCATGGGAATGTCATTGCCTATAAGCAATACATCGTCGACATAAACGACAATAAAAGTCAGTGCTCTCCCACTAACCTTCTTGTATACACAATGGTCATCATCGTTTTGTTGGAAAAAATAACCAAGCCCCAAGATCAACAAGAACAAGCAAAATATATAAATATATATAAATACATGAATGAATAAATTGAAGTATGGCGGAATCATACTCACAATACTTGAAAATGGATGCTAAGATGATGCGAAATTCCTCCTTTGTGCAGTGAAGCTCTCGGCCAAGAAGAAAAGAGGGACTCCAAGTCGAGTTTGATCCTTCCAAGCTCAAGGATTAGTTTCCCATATCACCTATGTATGATCCCTTGAAGGTGCTAGCCTTTGTTGTGATTTTGAATGCACAACTTCTTCAAATCTTGCCACAAAAATTGAAGAAATGGAGAGCCCAAAACTGCATGTAGTTTCGGCAATGTGAGAGAGAGGAGAGTTGAATGATTTTTGTTACAAAAAATCAATTTATATTTATGCCATAATATTTATTAAATTAATAATAAACTTATGACACAAATCATGCAATGGCTTAGAGTGTCAAACACTCAAACTCCATGCAAAACCATTGAGTGTATTGTACACTATCACCATGCAATGTGTTAACAATTAAATAATGTATAAAATGACATGTGTCATGTGGGCCCCACACAA
Source organism: Zanthoxylum bungeanum (assembly GCA_019454045.1). Taxonomy (NCBI): domain Eukaryota; kingdom Viridiplantae; phylum Streptophyta; class Magnoliopsida; order Sapindales; family Rutaceae; genus Zanthoxylum; species Zanthoxylum bungeanum. The sequence goes on along the minus strand of SKCR01050987.1, from coordinate 5,905 downwards.
CCCAAATGAAAGTGGGCCCACGCGCACTCACGCGTTCGGGTTCGATATTTCCGAAATACCGAACTTTCGTCGCGACGTTAATTAAATCGAATTTAAATAAATAATTGCGCCTAGCAAAATTATTATTTACGTCGCTAACGAATTAATTCTAAATTAACTCGTTTTCCCGAATTAAAATCTAATTTTAATTTCGCGTCGAAATCGAATTTCGATTATTATATCGAATATAATATTTTTACGATTAATTCCAAATTAATCGTTCTCTCTCTTTGTATAGTACTTTATCCAAGATAAAGTCTCTCCGTAATTAATCCAAGATTAATCGAGTTTGAATCATACGTCATTGGTGAATCTTCGGGAAGCGACCCAAGAGATCTCTGGATATGTTGGCAGTAAATACGGCCGTCAGATTATCTGAATACGTACGTACCAAGTACTACGTTTTTACCGATTTACAAGACAAGGTTAGCCTCTAGCAAAACGCCATGCCTACCTAATTCTCCAGAAATATTCTTATTGGAATATAAGATCTATAACAGGCGTAGTATACCGTAGTATAGTGTATATCGAACCAGTATCGGATGATCACATGTAAGGCCTGGGGCTGGAAATGTGTCTGCCCCGTACGATACACATATCGGACATCAAGCAACCAGTCTCTTTGAATTGGATAATCCTGACCTAGTCATATTATCCCGATGGTTGCAACCATTATAGAGTACTAGTTCTGTATCCCTCGCGATCATCATCTCCATATGTCTGAAGTGATACTTCCATCTTGACATCACACCCAATACACTACGATTCTCGATAAATCTAGAAGAGGTGTACACAGAACCCGTTAAAGCCCTGGACCACCAAAACTAAAGTTTACCGATTGTCGTAAGTACTAGCGATGCAAGTCTCAGGTTAAGATCATATGCACCTACCCTGAAGCGGACTCCCATAGACACGCAGACATACTACCAATGGGATTCCGCGGGGTCTATCCAGAGCGAAGCTGTTTTCCGTACCATCGGTAAAACACAACCTCCTACCGCACTTGCATAAGTATCCTATACTTAAATATATGAGAACTATGCCGTTATGCCCTCACAACATGCACAAGTGCAGTACTAGTCTATTCCGCATTATCGATGTCCAATCTCGATAATACTACGACTAGGGATATTTAATGATTAAACCTTTATGGATTGATACCGTCTCATATCATCACAATCCGGAACTAATCATAGGGACTCTTACCATTTATATCAAAGTAAATAAATTACAAAACGGTAAAAGGCAATTTCATTACTACATAGTTAATTTTGTACAATAATACAATATCATTTACAAAATAGTGACGCTATGGTCATAACTGTCTAACAATCTCTCACTTGGCCTATAGCCAGTCACTCAAGCATCTAATACCTGAACTATGTATGTGTCGCTCAAACTTTTCCCGAGGAATTATTTTCGTCAGCGGATCTGCAATGTTGTCCTCTGATGCGATCTTTTCGATCTTCACATCGCCACGATGTATGATCTCTCGAATCAGATGGAATCGTCGAAGAACATGTTTGGATCGTTGATGAGACCTTGGTTCCTTAGCCTGCGCTATGGCCCCGCTATTGTCACAATATAATAAAACGGGCTCAGCTGCTAATGGAACTACTCCTAATCCAACTAGGAATTTTCGGATCCAAACCGCTTCCTTTGCTGCTTCAGCTGCTGCAATGTACTCCGTTTCAGTTGTTGAATCGGCAACAGTATCTTGCTTGGAAGATTTCCAGCTCACTGCTCCGTTATTCAAGCAAAATATGTACCCGGTTTGCGACTTGAAGTCGTCTCTGTCGGTTTGGAAACTTGCATCGGTATACCCAGATACCTCAAGTTCTCTATCTCCATAGATTAAGAAAACATCCTTAGTTCTCTTAAGATACCTAAGGATACTCTTAACCGCCATCCAGTGATCCTTTCCTGGATCGGCCTGATATCGACTACACATGCTCAAAGCATAGGACACATCAGGTCGTGTACATATCATGGCATACATGATCGATCCGACTGCCGAGGCGAACGGAGTCCGACTCATGTTTCTCTCTCATCTTGTGTTTTAGGACACATGTCCCTAGATAGATAGACGCCATGTGATGTTGGCAACAGTCCCCTCTTGGACTGATCCATGTTGAATCTCTTCAACACTTTATCAATATATGTACTCTGGGAGAGTCCAAGTAGCCTTCTAGATCTATCCCTGTAGATCTTTATTCCTAGAATAAAAGCTGCTTCTCCCAGATCTTTCATGGAGAATTTCAATGAAAGCCAAGCTTTCACCGACGTTAACATGGGAATGTCATTGCCTATAAGCAATACGTCATCGACATAAAGGACAATAAAAGTCAGTGCACTCCCACTAACCTTCTTATATACACAAGGATCATCTACGTTTTGAATGAAATCATATTCTTTTATGACCTCATCAAAATGTTGGTTCCATGACCTTGATGCTTGCTTCAGCCCATAAATGGACCGATTTAACTTACAAACCTTGTTTGCAAGTCTTGGTGCGATAAAACCGTCAGGTTGTTGCATATAAAATCCTCCAACAGGTTTCCGTTAAGGAAACCGGTTTTAACGTCCATCTGCCATATTTCGTAATCGTAATATGCAGCTATCGCAAGCATTATCCGAATGGATTTAATCATGGCAACGGGTGAGAAAGTTTCGTCATAATCAACTCCAAGTTGTTGACGATACCCCTTCGCTACGAGCCTAGCTTTGTACGTTTGTATGTTGCCATCCATGTCGGTCTTCTTCTTGAAGACCCATTTGCATCCAATAGGCTTTACGCCTTCTGGTGCATCAACTAGTGTCCAAACTTGGTTGGTATACATGGAATCTGTTGGATAATATGACCCATAGCGTCACTATTTGCACAGATCATTGTGTTGTTGTAGCAAATTAACTATGTAATAAGGAAATTGCACTCTCATCGTTTGTGATTAGATCACCATAGATATATAAATGAAGAGAGGTCCCTATGATTAGTTCCTGGACTGAGAATGATATGAGACAGTATCAGTCCCCAAAGGTTTAATCATTAAATATCCCTAGCCGTAGTATTATCGAGACTGGACATCGATAATGCGGAATAGGCTAGTATTGCACTTGTGCGCGTTGTGAGGGCACAACGGCATAGTTCTCATATATATAAGTATTGGATACTTGTGCAAGTGCGATAGGAGGTCGTGTTTCACCGATGGTACGGGAAACAGCTTCGCTCTGGATAGACCCTTCGGAATCCCATTGGTATTATGACTAGGTGTCTATGGGAGGCCGAAATCAAGGTAGGTGTGTATAGTCTTAACCTGAGACTTACATCGCTAATACTTACGACAATCGGTAAACTTTAGTTTTGGTGGTGGGGGATCTTAACTGGTTCTGTGTTCACCTCTTCTGGGTTTATCAGAATCGTAGTGTATTGGATGTGATGTCAAGACGGAAGTGTCACTCCAGTCATAATGGAGATGATGTCACGCAGGATACGGTATTAGTGCTCTTAAAGTGATGCGCATCCAATCGTGATATTATGACCAGGTCATGAATATCCGATTATAGAGACTAGTTACCAGACATCCGATATGTGTTTCGGACGGGGCAGACACTTATCCAGCCCCAGCCCTAGCACGTGATTATCCGATACTGGGCCAATATACACAATACAATTGTATACTACGCTTGATACAGATCTAGATATTCTTTGATGAATATGTCCGGAGAACTTGGGAAGACTTGGTGCTTTGCTAGGAGTCGACCTTGTCTCGTAAATTGGTAGAACGTAGTACTTGGTACGTACGTGATTCGGGCACTCCGACGACCGTATTTACTGCCAACTTATCCGGGGATCTCATTGGTCGCTTCCCGATAATCCACCGATGACGCACAACTTGCACTCTTGAATAATCTGGGATTATATAGAAGAGAGAGAAAATTAATCTAGGATTAATAACGGAGATGTTTTATCCGGGATAAAATATCGTCTAGAGAGAGAGAGCGATTAATTCGGAATTAATCGATGTATTAGACGAAATTAGATTTCGACGCGGAATTAAAATTAGATTTTAATTCGGGCAAACGAGTTAATTAAGAATTAATTCGTTAGCGACGTAAATAATAATTTCGCCGGGGGCGATTATTTATTTAAATTCGATGAATTAACGTCGCGACGTAAGCTCGGTATTTCGGAAATATCGAACCCGAACGCGTGAGTGCACGTGGGCCCACTTTCATTTGGGAACGTGTGGGGCCCACATGACACATGTCATTCTATGCTTTGCATGTAGATTGTGTACATTGTACTCAATGTCATTGCATGTAGATTGTGTACAATGCACTCAATGTTATTGCATGGAAATTGAGTGTTTTATACTCTAAGCCATTGCATGTTATGTGTCATAATTTTATTATTAATTTAATAAATTATGGCATAAATATAAATTGATTTTTGGTAAATCATTTTAATTAATATAACACAATTTCTTCTCTCTCAAATTTTCTCTCCTCTCTCACGCCCATTTGAGCAAAGTGTTCACTGGTTTGGAACCAGTTTGGGCGTGAGCTAAAGGGAAGCAAGAGTGGTTTCTCATGGTGAGAAATCAAGTGCTAGCACACTTACAAGTCTTGCGAAGGTGGTAGGGAGGTTCGACCATGAGACGGGATCCATCCGACGAAGCTAGGAGCTCCGTTTCTTCACTTAATTTTCTGTTTTTGTAGGCAGTGGACTGCATGCAGTAGGCTTACATGGCAGTGCGTTTTTTTGGGTTCATTTGTCTTCAAATCGACTCTACCGATCAATGTGAGTATTCCGCTACCTCCGTTGATGTGTTCACACATAATTTCATGTCTTGATTTGATCTTGGGACCTTAGAATTTACCAACAATGGCATCATGAGCTAATGTTGCAAGCATGAAATTTGTAGGGCTTATAATTTGGGTAAATGTTTGTTGAGCATGATTTGAATAAATTGCTTGTTTGAGTATGCTTATAACATGTTTAAATTCATTTTGGTTGGACTAATTTGATGAAAAATGATTTGGAATTATTTTCCCCAAACTTATTGCCTTGGCCGAATGTTTAATGGATTTTGAATCCTTGGAATTTTTTGATTTGATTCATTGGATGAGTTAAAATCATGTAGGATGATGTTAATTTGAATCGAATTGGATTAGATTTTGAATTGAACATAACCCTAAAATCTATATGTTGGCCGAATGTGATTTGATGTGTATAAAATCAAATTGGATGGTGATTTGATGTCGATTGTAGGTTCGATTGGATCGAAACCAAATCGGACACAAAATCCCTCCTTGGCCGAGAGCATGAAAGCATGTAAATGGGTTTGATTTTTCATTATGTGTGTTTGACATGTGATAATGAATTGAATATGATTAATAAGACTAATTTGGTGTTTTTAAAATGTTGATTTAGTTGATTAATCATATAATACACTTTTGATAATTAAATTGTGAAAATTGGATTTTTGGATTTAATTAATTGGGCCTAATTTTGGAAATTAGAATTTAAAGTTGTAATTGGGCCTATTGGGCTTGATTTATCAAGTTTGGTTTAGGCCAAGTGGATTGGATCCAATTGGGCCCAAAACCTTAACCATAAAGCCCAATTGCGGCTAATGAACCTTCAATGTTCAATTTGGGCTAATGGGCCAAGATTGATTTATGGGCTTATGGGGTAAATCCCGGATTGGACTTTGGTTATCGGTTTGACCCGAGTTGACCAAAAGTCCACGCCTTAAGAAATCAATCAAAAGCCCATTAGACTTTAATTGAATCGACGTTGGACGTTAATCGGTCTTTGAGACGCGTTACGATTAGATTTGGAATTTAAATCGTAAAAGGTTTA
>SKCR01050986.1:0-35564 GCA_019454045.1 Zanthoxylum bungeanum | reverse complement strand
AAGCCCATTAAGCCCAATTACAACTTTACAATCCCAATTCCAAATTTGGCCCAATTAATTAAATTACCAAAATTCCAAATTTCATAATTTAATTAACCTAAAGTGTATGCCATAATTAATTAACCAAATTAATATTTCCAAAACATCAATTTACACAATTAATTATGCTTATTATCATCAAAACATGTCCAGCACATTTGAATCAAAAATCAATCATTTTCATGCATAGTGGTCACGACAATTTGGGGATTTCTTTGTCCGATTCGGTTTCAATCCAATTAAATCCTAAATCAATATAACCCAAGTGACTTCAACTCATCCAATGATCAAAAACACAAAAATCACCATGACTTTAGGGAAGTCCAACTTTCGGCCAAGCCTTAATTTTTGGGGAAAAATTGATCCAATCCATTTTTCACAAAATTGATCACAAACAACTCCAAGTCATCCATATACAAGCATGCTCAAACAAGTAATTTAGTCAAAACATGCTCAAATCCAATTTACCCAAATTTTACCCTAAGTATATTTCATGCTCAAAATGGCTCAAGATACCATTGTTGGGTTTCTAGGTTAGTCCCAAGATCGATTCAAGCATAAAAACATGTGTGAATACTCAAAAGAAGTATGGTGGAATCATACTTACATTGATCGACTTTGCGATGCGTCGAACACAAAACTTCAAGCTTTTCTTCCATGACGGCTCACGGCTTTGCTCCCCTTTTTGTGCTCCATTTTGAATCTTCAAGCTCCAAGCTTTGGGTAAGGATTCCATGCCCATGGGTGGGTTTCCCTATCATCATCATATGACTCCTAATGTGTGCTAGCACTCTTGAAAAATTGCCACAAATTTTCTTCTTGTTTTTGATCTATTCGGCCAAGCCAAATGGGAGAGAAAGAGTGATGGCCATTCGGCCAAGGGAGAGAGTGAGAGAGATGAGTGGTGTGTGTTTGGTTTTCCAAAAACCTAATAATAAAAGGCCTAACATGTGACATCTAATACTGGACCGTAATACGTAATACTTAGTATACTACGTCTGGTATAGATTATGTATTCCTTAAAAGAATATTTCTGGAGAATTGGGTAGGCACAATGCTTTGCTAGAAGCCAACCATGTCTTGTAAATCGGTAAGAATGTGGTACCGGGTATGCACATGTTTGGATAGTTCGACGACCGAATTTACTGCCAACCTATCCAGGGATCTCATGGGTCGCTTCCCAAAGATTCACCGATGACGTTTGACTCGAACAGAATTAATCTGAGATTAATCATGAGAGAGAGAAAATTAATCTAGGATTAATTGCGGCAAGAATTTATCTGGGATAAAATTCGAATAGAAGAGAGAGAACGATTAATTTAGAATTAATCGATTAAATAATATATTCGATATATTTATTGAAATTAGATTTCAAAGCGGAATTAAAATTGGATTTTAATTCGGGCAAACGAATTAATTTAGAATTAATTCGTAAACGACTTTAATATTTAATTATGTCACAATGGCAAATTCGTTAATTTGGAATTAAACGAACCCGAGCCCGAGCGAAGTTGCGCGTTGAGATTGTTCGACTTAAATTCGGAATTTACAAGTGTGGGACCCACTTGACTTACATCACACTTTTGACTTGTGATGAAAGTGGTTAAAGTGGAGTGTAAGCATTAGATTGCTTATTCAACACTTTAAACAATCTCAACACACTTTGCATTATTTTATTCATTTGGAATGACATTTACCTAATTGGATTTTTTGGTAAATGGTAATTAGATTTTGGAAATCAATTACACAACACAAAAAGTTGAAAATCTCTCTCTCTCCCTCACTATTGTCGTGAGCTTCCCTCTCCCCCTTAGAAATTTTGTTTCAAAATTTCTTCTTGCTAGCACACTCAATGAGTCAACCAAGGTGTTAGGGAAACTAATCCCAAGAGTTTGGAACACAAGGAGAAACTTGGAGCTCTTCATCAACATCAAAAATTTTGAAATCTCTACATCCAAGCAAACCGATCAATGTAAATTTTTCCGCAACTTCTTTGAGTATTCACACTAATTTCATGTTAGAAGATCCTTGGCATGTTCTAGGAACCCAACACCCCAAGCATTGTGGATTTGATTTTGTAGGAACAAAATCCTTCCAATGCCACAAAGAAGACCCACAAAGAACTTATCTTTGAGAACCCTTAAGATGATTCTTTGTATTGTTCTGCTAGCACGGAGACGCTACTAAGGTTGCCACGCCTTAGATAAGTCGATTGCATGAAATAAGAGGAATCCCTCCCTTAAACAATTTTGGACAAAGCCAAACTTTCAAGATGAAGCTAATTTCGAAAATGGTTGATTAATTTCATTAAGAAAGAAATGTTACAATATTTAGTGCAATGAAGGAAACCCTAATAGATGCAAAAATACTAAAACACCTTAACTTGCTAACTAATGGCTATTTAAAGGCTATGCCCTTAACAGTCATTTAATAATCTAGACAACATAACATAAATGTCAAACAAGGTGGCTAAAGTCATCAACAACTTTGCCAAAAAATTCAACAAAAGGAAAAACAACAAAACCACAAAAATCCAACAAAGGTGGCAAGTTTTTCAAAGCCATGTCTAAATTGTCTCCTTTACAAAACATCACCAAAATTCGTGGCCTTTATGTATTTGGACGTAATGATGTGTTTTGAAGCCTAATAAGTCTTGTCTTGGCCGAATATTTGGTGTTGGGATTAATTCAGCTTGATTCGTCAAAAGGTACTTGACTTCCGAATTGCTGGTGCGTCAATCTGGTATGACTCTGGTCAAGTGAAATAGCTTTGGACCCACTCCATAGAAGCCCTCATGTGTTGCCATTATGCCCTGGAGTTGTCTGCCACACTCAATCATGGCATTTTGTGCTAGCCCTGCCATTGCGTCTATGATCTTCTTAGCTCTTTGGCGTGTGATTGGCTCTGATGGTACTTGCAAAGCCAAAATTTTGACGCGAACGAGGCAAAAGCCTCACTTCTCGTATGCGCAGCGAGGCGCGACGCGCTAAATTGTGTTGACCGGGCTCTTATTTTTCTATACTAATCTAATTAGTACAATAAATCCAAGGCATCCATTGGTCTTCAAATCTTGTTCCATGGAGTGTTGTTGAGTTCTTCACGGAATTTATCCGTAAAAAATCCTTCGCGGCATCTGCTCCTCCAAGTTAAAAATAGGGTTACATAAATGAATAATTACAAAGGAAATGAACTTACAACACTTGAAAGAATATGAACTTATGGTCTTAACTTACAACACTTGAAAGAATATAACCTTATGGTCTTACATTTCCAATGCTAAAAACAAGAGCCGGAAAAAATAACGATTAATGCAACACATTCATCACAAGAATCAAAAGTAAACATTCATCACATGAACATTAAAACCATTCATCTCATTAATCTAATTGTGCCTACTCATCAAAACATGCATTTTAATAATCTATATCTCATATAAATTAATAAAACTAAAATGAGAAGGGTTAAAAAAACTTTTCAACCTTAAGCTCTGGTACCAATTGTAGGAAACGACTTTCCTTAGCACGGTGGAAATTGCTTGTGGTGGCACCGGGTCTGGTATGGATCTTTAAATTTTTCTTTACCTTCTCCCTTTGTTGTAGTATCCGAAATCAATCCTTTGATGTCACAATGGTTTTTGGCTTTTAGAATTTCAAACACTCTCATAACACTTGTGAATGTTTGAACTCTTTCTATTTTCTCTCAAATTCTTTCTCACAACACTTGTGTGAATGAATGCAAAATGTTAACCTTAAGAAGTGAGAGAAATAGTCGAGATTATATTCTTTTACACAAGCCAACTAACCTTGTCATTAAGCATTTAATGCTTTATTGCAATGGCCAACATAAAAATGTGAATGCCATACCAAATCATAAGAAATGATAAGTTAAAGACAAGGACTTTGTCATTAAGCATCCAATGCTATCTTTCAATGGCAAACACATAAATGTGGAGGCCATACAAAAACTTAAAAATAGATTAGCTAATGACAAAACTATTAGGTGTATACAAGCCACCTAATAGACATAATAAATTGGAGAGCATGGCAAGCCATATGGCTTTGTCTCCTAAGGTAAATAAAAATAACCACCTCAATAATGATTAAATTACCTTCAATTATGTTGTAGTAATTATCTCATAATTATTACTAACTTGATTATCTCATAATCAAAGAACTCTAGAAAATATTAAGTTAAGCTAATTTAACATAGTTTTCTTTTGTGACAATAATTATTATTAATCTCATTAATAATATATAAATATAATGTGAGCATATTATTAGACAATATAATTATATTAGGTTTGCTACAGTTAATCGAGCTAGCACGAAGACCAAATGGACCTACGGTTCCGAGCTCTAATAATTCCGAAATATTAATTAAACTCTTTAATCAAATATTACGAATTATTAGCTTCACGTTATTCCACTAAAAACTCGAAGTTGAACTCCCATTACCGTAGATGGATAAAATAAACCGAACAACTTCCGTGTCCATCGATATAGTCATTACATATGGATATAGCCCTTCACGAATATCTCATAAATAGAGCCAGGTCAAAATTCTGTTAAACCCCTCTAAATATTTTGTCTCTTAAGCATCATTGATTCTATAATAAACAATTAACTCATAACAATTATGAATATAAAACTTTCTATTCGTAATAGAAAAGTTGAGCGCTCAAATTGTTCAAGTCCCGAATCAACTCTTAAAAAAGATATTCATCTGCTTCTCGTAAGAACGAGTGAATTCCATATCTATGTAAAATGTTCCCAGCTACACAACAAACCATATCCCCAAAATACGTAGTTATTGGCCGGGAATGCAACACCAACCTCACCATAGTAAATCAAAGGACATAGCCTGTCATGCATAAGTTCGTAGTACACTCAGGATTAAGATCGAATCCATATATGACCATATATTAGATAAAATGAATTTCTTCGGTTAACAGATATTAAAAGAAATTCGTATTTATCTGAGTCTAGTCCTATATGATCTCATCATACAAGGTGCCTCCATTCCCATGTCACTACATGAACGATCCCGGATCAAGGTCGTCATACAAGTATAGAATAGACCGCAGCTATAGATAAACCACAAACAAAGTACCCTCTTTGTTTGTTCTCTACGTACTATTTAGATTACTAACTTCAGACTTAAACCCTCTTGTGCATCAAACATACACTAAGTTTGAAAGTACAATAGTAATCAATGTAAACAAGACAATTGGACAATATGCGATATAAATTAAACAACTTTGATAAAATGAATAATGCATTTATTATTATTACAATAATCAATTCCGTTTTACAATACATGAAGCTTTAGGACATAAATGCCAACAGTTCAATCTAAGTATGTTCATAAGACTCCCTTAGAGTTATGGAGTGGTCGTAAAACTAGTTTATGACATGCTCAAATCCATATGCAGAAATGTCGTAAACTAGTTTTGAATGGACAGAAAGGGTGCAAATGGATTTGATCATGATTATAAGGAAATTTTCTCGGTAGTAGGCATGCTCAAATCCATCCACACCCTTCTATCCATTGCCATATATTATGACTATGAGATTTGACAAATAGATATCATGACTGTATTCTTGAATGGCAATCTTGATGAGTGTATCTATATGGTACAACCAGAGAGGTTTATAGCCCAAGGTCAAGAGAAAAAGGTTTGCAAGCTGTAAAGGTCTATTTATAGACTCAAGTAAGCATCTCGATCTTAGAATATAAGATTTGATACGACGATCAACTCTTATGATTTTGAGCAAAATGTTGATGAGCCTTGTGTATACAAGCGCGTCATTGACGAGAATGTTGTTTTTCTTATTTTATACGTCGATGATATTTTACTCATTGGGAATGATGTAAAAATATTATCGGACGTGAAAACCTGGCTAGTTAACCAATTCCAAATGAAAGATTTGGGAGATGCCAGTTATGTTAATGGGATCCAAATACATCGGGAAATGACTGTTAGCTATGTCTCAGGCATCTTATATCGACAAGATCCTTGTGCGATTTAGGATACAGAATTCCAAGAAAGGCAATTTGTCTTTTCGACATGGAATTCACTTATCGAATGAACAGTCCCCTAAGACACCTCAAGGAGTTGATGAAATGAGACATATCACATATGTCTCAGTAGTTGGTACTCTCATGTATGTTATGTTATGCACGAGATTGTACATCTGTTTTATAGTGGGAGTAGTCAGTAGGTTTCAGTCTAACCCAAGATTGGATCATTGGGTGGCTGTGAAACACATTCTCAAGTATCTTAAGAGAACTAGAAATTATATGCTTGTGTATTTCGGTGAGGATATGATCCTAAGAGGATATACAGACTCTGATTTTTAGGTAGATGTGGATTATAGGAAATCAACATCTGGATCAGTGTTTACCCTAGGTGTTGGGGCCATTATATGGCGGAGTAAAAAGCAATTTTGTATTATTGACTCCACCATAGAGGCTGAGTATGTAGCAGCTTACGAAACAGCTAAAGAAGCAGTCTGGCACCAGAAGTTCTTGGGAGATCTGAAAGTTGTTCCAGATATGGATAGACCACTCACACTTTAATGCGATAATAGTGGTGCAGTGGCGAATTCCAAAGAGCCAAGAAGCCATAAGAGGGGAAAATATATAGAGAGAAAATATCATCTCATCAGGGAGATAGTGTAGAGAGGAGATGTTTATGTCATGAAGATTGCATCTGTAGAGAACCTGGTTGATCCGTTTACAAAGACCTTGTCGGCTAAAATATTTTAAGGTCACCTATATGGTCTAGGATTACGAGACATATCCAATTTGCTCTATTGCAAGTAGGAGATTTTTGGGATATATGCTCTAGAGCTTCATGTAATGTAAACATAATTATATTTTATGAAATAAAATGATGCATGATTCATTTATCAAAGTATTTGTTTAATATCGCATATTGTAAATTATCTCGTTTACCCTAGATTACTCATTTACCTTCAGACTTAGTGTATGAGTGTCATACACAAGAGGATTTAAGTATGAAGTTAGTAATCTAAAATAGTCCATAGAGAGCAAACAAAACAGGTACTTCATTTGTGGATTATCTATAGCTGCGGTCCATTATATAATTGTATGGCCAACTTGATCCGGGATCGTCTATGGAGAGACATGAGAATGAAGACACCTTGTATGATGTGATCATATAGGACTGGACCTAGATAAAAATGAGTTTATTATAATATCGGTTAAGTAAAAAAAATTCATTTCGATCTACTAGATGGTCATATATGGATTGATTTTAATCCTGAGTGTATTATGAACTCTTGCATGGCAAGCTATATCCTTTGATTTACAAATGTGAGGTTGGTGTAGCAATCACATCAATAGCTACATATTTTAGGGACATGGTTTGGTGTGTAGTTGAGGACGTTTTACATATAATGGAGTTCACTCCTTTTTATGCAAAGTAGAGGAGTATCACTCTTAAGGGTTGATTTGGTACTTGAACGGTTAGAGCGCTCGAGTCTTTCTATTACGAATAGAAAGGTTAACATTCATAAATGTTATGAATAAATCATTCATTAGAGAATCAATGGTATTTAAGGTAAAAATAATTAGAGGGGTATAACGGACATTATGACCCCGCTCTAATTACGATATACTTATGAAAGGACAATCCATATGTAATGATTATATCGATGGACACCGACATGGTTCAGCTTAATTTCTCTATCTGCGGCAATGAGAGTGCAACTTCGGAATTTTAGTAGAATAACTCGGAGTTAATAATTTAGAATATTTAATTAAGAGCTTAATTAATATTCTGGGATTATAGGAGCTCAAAATCGTAGGTCCGTTTGGTCCATTTGCTAGCTCGATATACTGTAGCAGATCAAATATAATTGGACAGTCCAATTATATACTCACATGTATAATATATATTATTAGTATGATTGATAATATTATTTTGTCACACTAGACACTATATATGGATTTGGGTTTATTTGGGCAGTGAGCTGGGTGCATTTTAGGTCCAAAACAGTTCGAATTTACACTGCTGTTCCGGGGCTGAAATTTTGTTGTAAACAGAAGCAAAATTTCAGTTGGACAACTGGTCAGATTCGGCCTTAAGGAGAGAAGGCCAGGAAAAATTTTCTAGTCCGATCCCGGCTGCCTAATATATTTCTGCTGCACTAAGAAAGTGGTTCCTACATGGGATCGACCTTGAAAGTTTTTTCTGTCTTTGCTCATTCTTAGCCGAAATTGTCTAGCCTCTTTGGACTTGTTTTGCTTATGTTTTTAATGATTTTCCAGCTCCGAATAGGTCCCGAACATCCCCCGAACAGTAGCCCAAAAAATTGGACTGTTTTGTACACCGAAAACACCCTTTATGTAGGAACCACTTTCACTGTTTTGTGCAAGATGTTCAGTGATTTTTTCACAATATTTCAATGTGTTTATGTAACTCTGAAATAGCCTTGAAATGTCTATAAGATAGTCTTTTGTGTTCCCAAAAAAGTATGCATGAAAACACAATGAAATAGAACACCAACAAGGTGTGTGAAGTGGCGGCAGTGAACAGATTTTTTTGCTCACTGCTGATCGATTCAAGAAGGAGATGAAAAAGGTTTTTGCGTCAACACCAATTGATCTTCTGTGCTATGACCAAAGTGTGCTATGCTCACAAGATTATTCTCTAAAAAATTTAGAGATTAAAAGTCATCACACAAATTTTTTTCTTTTTATTTTTCTTTCAACTTTTGAGAGAAAAGAGTAGAGATAGGAAGCCATGGTTATGATCAAAATGAGATTCCACTAAAAATGAAAATAAATTTTCATTATATACTTAAGGTTTATGTTAGATTAATTTGTAACTAAAATTAAAAAATCATCCTCAAAACCCTGGCAAAATTTGTCCATATGTATACTTGTAACATCCAAATTCAATTTTTGATTTGATGTATCATGAATACATTGATAAGTTTCAAGACAAAAAATTAACTTCTATTTGTTACAATTCAAAATTGTAACTCCTTTTGAATTTACGAGTTTTAAAATCATATTTTAAAATTCATCAATTTCAAAATAATGTTTCAACTAAATGATCATTAAATGAACAATTTATGTTAAACTAGTTTAACATAGTTATTAACTGTGACTTTAATTATTGATCTCATCAATAATATATGTGAGTTTATAATTGGACCATCTAATTATATTTAATTTTTTATAGTATGTCGAGCTAGCATGGAGAGCAATGGACCTATAGTTCCGAGATTCAATAATCCTGAAATATCAATTAAACTGTTTAATTAAATATTATGAATTATTAACTTCGGGTTATTCCACTAAAAATCCATAGTTGCACTCTCGTTGCCATAGATAAATAATATAAGCCGAACTACGTCGGTGTCCATCGATATAGTCATCACATATGGATTGACCCTTCACGAGTATCTCATAATTAGAGCCGGGTCATAATGTTTGTTATACCCCTCTAATTATTTTTACCTTAAATACCATTGATTCTCTGATGAACGATTTATTCATAACTATTGTGAATATTAATCTTTCTATTCGTAATAGAAAGTCTTGAGCACTCTAATCGTTCAAGTACCTAATCAACCCTTAAGAAAGATATTTCTCTACTTCTCACAAGAAGGAGTGAACTCTATATCTATGTAAAACGTCCACAGCTTCACACCAAACTATGTCCCCAAAGTACGTGCTATTGGTCGAGATTTCTACACCTACCTCACCATTGTAAATCAAAGGACATGACCTGCCATACAAGAGTTCGTAGTACACTCAGGATTCAGATCAATCCATATATGACTATCTAGTAGATTGAAATGAATTTCTTTATTTAACGGATATTATAAGAAATTCATTTCTTTCTGGGTCCAGTCCTATATGATCATATCAAATAAGTTGCCTTCATTCTCATGTCACCACATGGACGATCTCGGATCAAGGTCGCCATACATTTATAGAATGGACTGCAGCTATAGATAAACCACAGACAAATTACCCACTTTGTTTGCTCTTTATGGACTATTTTAGATTACTAACTGTAGGCACTGCATTTTTGCATATAAGTCCCGATGATGAGTCTCGTATGGAGACACTACCTTTTTTTATTGTGGAAGTCGCGGGAAACGGATGTTGGAAGGGAAGAGTCAAGAATTGACATATTGTTGGATTTAATTCGCTGGAGTAGCTGCGGGTTCGCTTGTTGGACCTCTGTTTTAAAACACATCCTTAGCCCAAAACACCCAAGCCCACACATCACTAAACCAAACACCCAAGCCCACCAAATGGACCAAGCCCACACGCCCAAATCACCCTAAGCCACACACCCATAGCCACCTTCCAAATAAACAAAAACACATGTTAAACACAGCATAAATCAAGCCAAATCCCCTTCCAAAATTAAAGAAATCCCATCAAATACTTTCCTAATCCACTTAAATTACGTTCCCTAATTAAAAGATACAAATCAAATCATATCCCTAACTAAAAGAGAATAAATCAAATAAATCAAATCACTTCCCTAATTAAAAGATTTTTCCTTATCACATACTAATTAAAAATATCTCCATTAGGCACAAATTCTTTTCCTTCTCAACAAGGATAGCCCCCATCCCTTTGCCTATAAAAAGAACCCTTCACCAACACATAAAACCCCTAGCTCAGACTCACAAAAAATAAGACAAACAAAAATAAACCCTAGCAATCACACAACACTCGTCAACCTTCAAGCAGCCATCAACCCTTCTCACTCCACCTGCCCCTTCACGCACAAAACCCTTCTCACGCCACCTGCCCCTTCACGCACAAAGCCCCTACTCACGCCACCTGCCCTTTCACGCACACAGCTCATAAGACCCCATTCACTGCCTCACGCCACCTGCCCCTTCACACACACAACTCACGTAAGCCCTTCACTGTCTCACGCCACAAACACACTCCACTCACGTAAGCCACTCACTGCCTCACGCCAACAAACACTCCACTCATGTGAGCCACCCACTGACTCCACAACACGTCCTCAAGCCCCTTAAAATCAACGCATCAACTGCCCCTGAAACTGCCTAGTTAATCACCAAAACTGCACTGCCTAGTTAACCACCGAAACTGCACTGCTTGAACACCGAAAACTGCACTGCCTTGACCCCTGAAAACTGCCCCATAAAACTGCCAAAAAACACCCCCAAAACTGCACCTAAAAACTGTCCAAAACAGTCCCCGAATTATCCACAAAATAGTAAGCCAAAACCGTGACCAGAACAGCCGCAAAATAGAGTAAAACAACAGCCCAAACAGCGAAACAGCGAAGGAAAATGTTGAACCAGTGAACCAGAGGAGTTACGGGGCATCAACCCTTCCGAAAATCGCGTACCGCACTTCCGAGATACGACAAAAGAGGTTAGACCTGAGGGCACCCTTTTTACTTATTATATTTCGTTTTTTTCATTATTTTAATATATTATCGCATGAGAGTCGTTTATTGAGGCATGATGTGAATTCTGGATGAACGGGATGCGTGTTATCTTTTGTGGTATATCGGATTGAAACTCGGACGTAAATTCCGTAGCTGAATCCGAATGGACGGTATTGCGGTTTGCACTCGGGATACAATGCCACGTACTACTTAAGAGACACACGTATTTCATTTCATCCAAACTTTGTATTTGAGCATGATTAGGTTTCTAGTACGTTATTTATTATTAAAGCATGATTTAGTTTAATATATCGTTTATTTTTAAATATGATTATGTCGTTTATTGTTATGCATGATTTAGTTCTTTAATTTTGCATTAGTAATTTAGTTTATGTTTATGTCGAAGTAATTATCTATTTGTTCTTTGCTTTGGATGATTCAACATGCTCGTTGTGTGATATTATATGCTTGTCGTTATAATGACTTATTTTAAAGCATGCGAACTTAGTCCTAGGATTTATTTTGATGAATGCGGACTAGATCTAAGTACCTTTGAACATACTGTTGAGTAGATTCGGTTAGTTTATTGCAAAAATTATATCATTACAAGTGACATAAGTAAGGGACCATTCCGACCCACCGATTGAGGTATTCCCTTGCGAGGGGTGAGTGTGGCCTTAAATCACATTTTCCCGGTTCACACCGGGTGGGCGACTCCATGTTATTTCTCCGATTTAGTTTCCCCCACGGCTATTCCGTACTCCCAACTAGGCCGCGAGCCTAGAACAGCATCGCAATTTCTGTGTCCTACAGTCTGGCAACTCCATAGGGATAGAGAATCGGCCCCGAAATAATGTCTTGTAGGATTTGATTTGTGATTAGTTAACCGTGTCTATAGTGGGTTGAAAGGGGTTTAATCGAAGGCATTATTAAGGCTAGGTGATGGTTTGGTGTCTTCCTTCATTCACTACCTTTCTATAAGGAAAAGCTTGAAGGCACCAAGATAATCATTACCCGTAGCTCGTTGTGACGGACTAGTTTGGAGGACTCGTTGTTGTTTTTTCTGTCACCAAGGCGATAATAGCCTAGAGACTTGGGATTTAAGAGAGTTCGCTCCACCCTCTCTCTGGGGAATTACAATGGGAAAACCCATTCGACAGTTAGTCACACACCATAACTCGTTGGCACGTACCGCAAGGTATAAAAAAGGTGCGTTCACTTGGTCGTTTGAACCCTTGAGTGGGGAGTCCTAGTTATGGGTAATCCTTCGTCAGCGAGAGCCTTTGTCCGTACTCCCGTAAACCCACATGTGAACCTTAGTCATAGAACTAGTAGAAATTATTTCTGTATGCTTGCGTTTAGGACCATCGTCATTTGGATTCAGTTGGACTTTTATCATTAGGTATGGCTTGTTGGGCCATTTAAATTGGGACGAGTCCGTGCTTTATGGCAATTGGGCCAAAAGCTTCTAAAATGCCGATGGGCCATCTTGTGTTTAGGCATTTTATCATTTGAAGTTGTTTAGCCATGTTATCGCAAAAGTGTAAACCTATTGGGCTTTTTCAACTGGGACAAGTTTGCACCGCGCGCAATAGTATATGATGAATGCTTTAAAATGATAATGGGCCGACTTATATATTCCATGCATCGCACGCATCTCATGCATCTCATGCATACATGCATCATGTTAACCCATGTGTCTTAAAGCCATAATAGATATCCGATGGGTTAGAGATTACAAATAAAAAGTTTGTCAAAGAAGAGTTTAGCGAACATGGATATCGTGGAAAAGGAAATCGAGGAACAGAAAACTTTACTGCAATGATAGAAAGACCATTGGGGGGCCTTAAGAAAAAAAAAGAAAAAAAAAAGAAAAAAAAAAAGAAGAAAGCGGCGAAGGCAAGCCAAACAGAAACAACAAAAATACAGTTTCAGGAATGAATAAGTATCAGTTTCATAAATGAATCAGTATCAATTTCAGGAATGAACCAGTTTCGGGGAAGAATCCCAGGGTTGAGGCCCATATTAGTATGAGTTCCGGGAAAGGATCTCAGGGGGCGAAGCCCACATTATCAGCGGTTGAAAGGGAGAATTCCATGGAGTGAGTGAGTGAAAAAAAGAAGAAGAGAGAGAGAGAGAGAGAGAGAAGTCTTTGATGGTTAAGCATATGTCCGGTGATGATATTGTTTGTTGTAGGGAGGAACCTTAGAAACGATAAGTGCGAGATGTGCTCTCATCCGGTATTCTGAATGGATTGATCTTGGCTAGACTCACGAGCACTTAATTACATGATCTCGACAGTAGAAGCCTGAGTAGTTGGCGAGATGACTAGTCGAAGAGATGGTGGATCAGTGAATGATCGTTTGTCTGGATGTCCATCCTGGTTTACTTATGCTACGATATATGATATGGTTGGAAACAAAGAAAAAGTCTCTACAATGAAAAGAAAAAGAAAAATAGACCGCCTATAACCGATAAGCGTGAAGCTACCCATGGGCGAGTATTAGGACCCCCATGAGGAGAAATGCTACCTTAAAGGGTAGTGTGTCAAAGAAATAAAAAAAGAAAAGAGAAAGAAAAAGAATGAATAAGAATAGAAAAAAAAGAAAGTTCAAAATAAAAGAAAGAGACAAGAAAAAAAAAGACCATATCATGTTGAGTATGACGAAGTAATCACAGAGTGTGATCAAGACATCTAGATTGGTTAGACCCACTGGTCCGATTCTCCGAGACGAAATCATCAAGTTGGCCTACTTAAGGATTAAGCTGCGAAAGAGCCGTGACATACACACACTAGGAGTCTAGTTCAGATCACCTATTCAGACGATCGGAACTGAGTGTATCAAGTACTTTGAAGGTTCTCAGGTTTCGACGCGAAGCATTCGTGGAGGACAAAAATATGTCTACCTATCAGGATTATCTCGAGAATAGGCAATATAAAATGTTGAAATGAACATCAGCATCAGTATCAAGTCTGGCCGGGTTTTATGCACTCTGGGGGGAGGCCCACATCATTACCAGTATAAATTTTACGGGTATGATGCTCCGGGTATGGAGACATCAGTTTCAGTTTTACTGGGTATGACACTCCAGGTATGGAGACAACAATATCAGTTTTGGGGATGAGTCCCAGGGTTGAGGCTCGCATCGTCAGTAACAGTTTTGGAATGAATCCGGGAATGAATCTCAGTTTTGGAATGAATCCGGGAATGAATCTCAGTTTTGGAATGAATCCCAGTTTTGGAATGAATCTGGGAATGAATCTCAGTTTTGGAATGAATCTGAGAATGAATCTCATTTTTGGAATGAATCCGGGAATGAATCTCAGTTTTGGAATGAATCGGGAATGAATCTCATTTTTGGATTGAATCCGGGTTTTGGAATGAATCCGGGAATGAATCCGGGTTTTGGAATGAATCCGGGAATGAATCCCAGTTTTGGAATGAATCCGGGAATGAATCTCAGTTTTGGAATGAATCCGAGAATGAATCTCAGTTTTGGAATGAATCCGGGAATGAATCTCAGTTTTGGAATGAATCCGGGAATGAATCTCAGTTTTGGAATGAATCCGAGAATGAATCTCAGTTTTGGAATGAATCCGAGAATGAATCTCACTTTTGGAATGAATCCGGGAATGAATCTCAATTTTGGAATGAATCCGGGAATGAATCTCAGTTTTGGAATGAATCCGGGAATGAATCTCAGTTTTGGTATGAATCCGGGAATGAATCTCAGTTTTGGTATGAATCCGGAAATGAATCCCAGGGTCAAGGCCCACATCGGAATAAATCTGGGAATGAGTCCTAGGGTCGAGGCCCACTTCACCAACAGTTACCTAAATGAATCATAGGGTCGAGGCCCACTTCACCAGCAGTTTTGGGAATGAATCCCAGGGTCGAGGCCCACTTTATCAACTCGGTTCGAAAATGGACCACCTCTCATACAGCACAGTTCAGGGATGAACCATCGCATCACAGTATCAGTTTTGCCAGGTACGGCATTCCGGGTATGAAGATACAGCTTCAGTTTTGCCAGGTACGGCACTCCGGGTATGGAGATATTTCAGCGATGCCTCGAGTATGGGGTTTAGCATGCTAGGTACGGCACTCCGGGTATGGATATATCATTACCATACTCTAGGTGGTGTAGACGCAATCGCGACGCCTCGGGTATGAGGTTTAGCTTGCCAGGTACGGCACTCCGGGTATGGAGATATCATTGCGACACTCCAGGTATGGAGACGCAACCGCGACGCCTCGGGTATGGGGTTTAGCTTGCTAGGTACGACACTCCGGGAATGGCACAACAAAATCAACTTTCCGACACTTTAGGTATGGAGACGCAACCGCGACACCTCGGGTATGAGGTTTAGGACGCTGGGAATGGCATAACAAAATCAGCTCTACGACACTCTAGGTATGGAGACGCAACCGCGACACCTCGGGTAAGAGGTTTAGCACGCCGGGTATGGCACAACAAAACTCAACACAACAGGCAAGTCAAGTGGCAGCTGGCGAGCCAGGAAAGTAAAAATACATTGCACGTACTTTGATAGGATTGTCATTGTCACACAGTGCACAAGTCCCATCAAAGTGGGGGCGACTGTAGGCACTGCATTTTTGCATATAAGTCCCGATGATGAGTCTCGTATGGAGACACTACCTCTTTTTATTGTGGAAGTCGCGGGAAACAGACGTTGGAATAGAAGAGTCAAGAATTGACACATTGTTGGATTTAATTCGCTGGAGTAGCTGCGGGTTCGCTTGTTGGACCTCCGTTTTAAAACACATCCTTAGCCCAAAACACCCAAGCCCACACATCACTAAACCAAACACCCAAGCCCACCAAATGGACCAAGCCCACACGCCCAAATCACCCTAAGCCACACGCCTATAGCCACCTTCCAAATTAACAAAAACACATATTAAACACATGCATAAATCAAGCCAAATCCCCTTCCAAAATTAAAGAAATCCCATCAAATACCTTCCTAATCCACTTAAATTACATTCCCTAATTAAAAGATACAAATCAAATCATATCCCTAACTAAAAGAGAATAAATCAAATTAAATCAAATCACTTCCCTAATTAAAATATTTTCCCTTATCACATACTAATTAAAAATATTCCCATTAATGCACAAATCATTTTCCTTCTCAAACAAGGATAGCATCCATCCCTTTGCCTATAAAAAGAACCATTCACCAACACATAAAAACCCCTAGCTCAGACTCATAAAAAAATAAGACAAACAAAAATAAACCCTAGCAAGCACACAACACTCGTGAACCTTCAAGCAGCCATCAACCCTTCTCACTCCACCTGCCCCTTCACGCACAAAACCCTTCTCACGCACCTGCCCCCCCTTCACGCACAAAGCCCCCACTCACGCCCCACTGCCCTTTCACGCACAGCTCTAAGACCCCCTTCACTGCCTCATGCCACCTGCCCCTTCACGCACACAACTCACGTAAGCCTTTCACTGCCTCACGCCACAAACATACTCCACTCACGTAAGCCACTCACTACCTCACGCCAAAAACACACTCCACTCACGTAAGCCACCCTACTGTCTCCACAACACGTCCTTAAGCCCCTTAAAATCAACGCATTCAACTGCCCCTGAAACTGCATAGTTAATCACCGAAACTACACTACCTAGTTAACCACCGAAACTGGACTGCCTGAACATCGAAAACTGCACTGCCTTGACCCCTAAAAACTGCCCCGTAAAACTGCCGCAAAACACCCCCAAAACTGCACCTAAAAACTGTCCAAAACAGTCCCCGAATTAACCACAAAATAGTAAGCCAAAACCGTGACCAGAAACAGCCGCAAAACAGAGTAAAACAGCAGCCCAAACAGCGAAACAGTGAAGGAAAATGTTGAACCAGTGAACCAGAGGAGTTGCAGAGCATCAACCCTTCCGACAATCGCGTACCGCACTTCCGAGAGACGACAAAAGAGGTTAGACCTGAGGGCACCCTTTTTACTTATTATCTTTCATTTTTTTATTTATTTTAATAGATTATCGCATGAGAGTCGTTTATTGAGGCATGATGTGAATTCCGGATGAACGGGATGCGTGTTCTCTTTTGGTGGTGTATCGGATGGAAACTCGGACGTAAATTCCATAGCCGAATCCGAATGGACGGTATTGCGGTTTGCACTCGGGATACAATGCCACATACTACTTAAGAGACACACGTATTTCGTTTCATCCAAACTTTGTATTCGAGCATGATTAGGTTGCTAGTACGTTATTTATTATTAAAGCATGATTTAGTTTAATATATCATTTATTTTTAAGCATGATTATGTCGTTTATTGTTATGTATGATTTAGTTCTTTAATTTTGCATTAGTAATTTAGTTTACGTTTATGTCGAAGTAATTATCTATTTGTTCTTTGCATTGGATGATGCAACATGCTGGTTGTGTGATATTATATGTTTGCCGTTATAATGACTTATTTTTAAAGCATGCGAACTTAATCATAGGATTTATTTTGATGAATGCGGACTAGATCTAAGTTACCTTTGAGCATACATGTTGAGTAGATTCGGTTAATTTATTGCACAAATCATATCATTACAAGTGACATAAGTAAGAGACCATTCCGAACCCAACGGTTTGAGGTCTTCCCTTGCGAGGGGTGAGTGCGGCCTTAAATCACATTTTCCCGGTTCACACCGGGTGGCGACTCCATGTTATTTCTCCGATTTAGTTCCCCCCGCGGGCTATTCCATACTCCCAACTAGGCCGCGAGCCTAGAACAGCGTCGCCGATTTCTGTGTCCTACACTAACTTCTGACTTAAATCATCTTGTGTATGACATTAGTACACTAAGCTTGAAGGCACATAAGTAATCAAGGGTAAAAAAATAATTTACAATATGCAATTTTAATCAAAACAATTGATAAATGAACAATGCATCTTTTATTTTAAACAAATAATTCCGTTTACACATTACATGAATCTCTGTGGCATATATCCCAACACCATACACACACACACACACACACACACACACACTAGTAAAGGCAACACATATAAGGCACGAGCCTGCTATATTTCAGTAAAAAAAGAGTTCAATTTGATAATATTTTAACTAAATCTTTTTTTTTTTTTGGAAAATCGGGAAGATGGTCTATAGTTTTAATACTTTGTAAACAAACAGAAACGAGTAGATCATATTTTACTATAACGTCCCAAAAATTCCAAGAGTGATTATCACTCCGGTGTACATCCATTCCGGAGTGATGTCAGTCACTTCAGTATACTTTCACTCCGTGTTTTTACTTTTTTTTTGGAGTGATCATCACTCTGGTGTCATTTCATTCCGGAATGAAAATGTACTTCGGTGGACTTTCATTGATCATTCCGGAGCACTTCCATTCCGAAGTGATCATAGCTATGGTGAACTTTCATTTCGCGGTGATCATCACTTTGGTATAGTATCACTTCAATGTACTTTCATTCTGGAGTGATCGTTGCTCATGTGTACCTATATACCGATCACTCCAGTGGACTTTCATTCCGGAATAAAGTGCACTCCTATGTACTTTCATTATAAGTGATCATCACTTTGGTAGACTTCCATTCTGGAGTGATCATCACACCGATACACTTCCATTCCTGAGTGATCATAACTCTGGTGTGCTTTCATTCCGGAGTGATGATCAATCTGGTGCACTTTCATCAGCACCCACCTGGGTATTTTTAGCTCTCCGAAAATATTATTGTAATGTTATGAAATTAGCCGTTAATGTCCCAAAAAAGATGCACCAAAAACCCAACCCAAATCACTCCCCAAATAGAAGAAACAAGTGGCGGCAGTTCTACTCACTAATGTGAGAAAAAAAAAAGGAAAATCAAGTTTTGATTTAATTTTCAATGAGTCTTCCGTGCTATGACTCACAAGTAGATTGGGCTTGATTCACCAAAGCAATCTCTAAACAATTTAGAGTTTTTGATTTGTCACACAATTTCTTCTTTTTTTTTTCTCATTTCTTTCAACAACTTGAGAGAAAAAAACAAAAAGGCAATGGAGGAGCTAGGGTTGATAAATAAGAGAGTTGCAACAAAAAAGAAAATCTCATTTTCTGTTATATTTAGGGATTTTGTTTTGTAATCAAATCACAAAAACTCTCCCATTCCCTTCATAATTTTAGCGACTAGCCAATTTTTGTAACATAATAAAATATTGATGATTAGATGTCATCTAATGACATTTAACATGTTAATAAAAAAGACTATATACACTTCCATTCCAAATCAATTAATTCAAAATCTCATTAAATTATACATTATAATTTAATAACAAATTTAAAATAAATAATTATCATAAAATTATTTATTATGAAAATTATATATTAAAATTAATATATATTAAGTGTGACAAAAATATTATTAATCATATTAATTATCAAAATATATATGAATTTTATAATTAAAGTATCCAATTATATTTAATTTGTTACAATATATCGAGATAATATGGAGATCAATTGGATTTACAGTTCTAAACTCCTCTATTTTAACTTTAGGACTTTTTTTGTAGTATGGAAATCGGTAATGACGACCAATAAATGAAAGAAAACGAAAGAAAGAAAGAAACAAGTCTTCTTGACAGACTCCACTGAATAGTAATGACATTGGCGACCAATCAATGAAGAAAGAAATAACAAAGTCTTCTTGACAAAATCCACTGGTGTTTCCAGGAAATTTCTTGTATTTTATATAAAAGAAATTAAAAAAAAAAAAAAAAAAAACCCATTTTCAGTGTTAAGAAAAAAAGGTCTTCTTCCTTGTTCTGAATTGCTTTCTCTTCTTATATTCTCCATGCTGCAACATCTTTGTCTAAGGTGTGTATTTACCATTTTCTTATCTGGGTATATCTCATTTTAGTCATTTATTGAATTCCTTGACTCTTAAGTTATTTGGGGTTAGATTTTGCTTAGTAGTGTAGTTTAGATTAGCTTAGCTTTAGTGCTGAAATTGAAATTCTCCATTAATTGTTATTTCTTTTCTATTGCAAATGGCTTTGATGAGTAAAGATACTAGTGCCCATGCTTTGATTGTGCTGGTACTGATTTTGTTTAGTTGTAGTAATGTAAGCCAAGCCACTTCTTTGAACGATGTTGAGTGCTTGAAATCCATTAAGCATCTCTTGAAGACCCCTTTAACTTCTTGACCACTTCATGGAATTTCAACAATGATACTCAAGGCTTCATTTGTAAGTTTCCTGGTGTTGAGTGTGGCAGCCTGATGAGAACAAAGTTCTCAATATCCGCCTCTCAGATATGGGTCTCAAGGGCCAGTTCCCTCCTGGCATAAAAGTTTGCTCTAGCTTGGTTGGCTTAGATCTTTCTAGCAACAAGCTATCTGGGTCAATTCCTTCTGATATCTCCAATATACTCAAATTTGTGACATCCCTTGATCTCTCAAACAACAGTTTTTCTGGTGAAATCCCATCAAGTCTTGCAAATTGTTCATATTTGAATTTACTTAAACTGAATAACAATAGATTTACTGGAAAAATTCCCCAGAAACTTGGTCAACTTGAACGGATCAAGACATTTAGTGTAGCCAACAATCTATTGAAAGGGCCAGTCCCTTCATTTGCAAATATTAGTTTCACAGCCGAAGCCTATGCCAACAACCCGGACCTCTGTGGATACCCTTTGAATCCTTGGGCAAAGAAGTCTCGTGTTGGTATCATTGCTGCAGCAGCTGCTTCTGGGGTAGCCTTTTCTGCTCTTCTTATTGCGGTTGTTTTTCTGTGCAAGGTGTGGTTAAGAGGAAGAAGCAAGTGATAGGGTTGTACCCGGCAAGCAGATTATAATCGTTGTGATTATGTTGTAATTCCTGTATTTTTCTTTAAATATGTATTTGTTGTTGAATTTGGGCATGGTTAATTTGTCAAGATATTATAAAATTTATTTTGGTCCGGTTATTATTTTGCGTTGATGTATTGGAGATCGACCTACCTAGATAAGTCTCGGTGGGTCAAGAGGGCAATGCCCTTGAAAGAGAAACAAAATTTAAACTTTAAAGTAGTAATAAATAATAGTTAAATAACCGAATTTTGTATCTTTTGGTGGTAAAAATGGACATGATTTTTGGTGATTAAAAGTCATATATATTGGAGGCAATCTTTGATTACCTATCAGTAAGATACGGTTTCTTCATAACTACATAACATTTTTTCTTTTGAAAGTTCTTAAATAGAGATTTAACCAAATATTGTGTTGTATCTTTAAAATTTTGTTGTATACAGGAGTGAATTTGCCTGCAACACGTATAACATGTGCAAATAGTGACGCTAAGATACACCCGAACTATGTACGGTTGGCTCAAACTGCTGAGAAATGCATTCGTCAGCGGATTTGCATGATTATCATCTTGATGCGATTTATTCGATCATCACATCGCCACGATATATGATCCGAATGAATCAGATGAGTATCTAAGTATGTATCTGGATCGTTGATGAGACCATTAATTCTTTAGCCTGTGCTGACGCCTAGCTCAGCTGCTAACAGAACTATATCTAATCTAATTAGATTTGTATTGACCCAAATGACTTCTATTGCTGCTTCAGCGGCAACAACAACCCGCATTTGTTGTTTATTCGGTAACAGTATCTTACTTGGAAGATTTCCAGCTCACTGTACCGTTATTCAAACTATATAGTACCGTTTGCGACTTTTAGTCATCTTTATCGGTTATAGGAAACTTGCTACAGTGACCCTAGTCACTTCAAGTTCTCCTTCTCCATAGACTAAGACAGCATCCTTAGTTCTCTAAGATACTAACGGATGTTCTTAACATCAATCCAGTGACTATCACTCGGATTGGCCTGTTTGTGAATCTATATGCTCAAAGCGTATGATACACCAGGTCTCGTACATTTTTCAATGTACGGTTTCTAGGAGAGTATTGTGAAAGCCAAGCTTTCGCCGATATTTATTTTATGGGAATATCATTTCCAAGAAATGACATATTATCATTATTTTATAGGACAGCCACTATCAGTGCGCTCCCACTAACCTTCTTATATATACACTAGAATTATTTTCGTTTTGAATTAAATCATACATCATTATGATTATATCAAAACGATAATTCCAAGAACCTAATGCTTGCTTCAATCCAATCATGGATCGAATAATCTGCATTATCCAAATGGATTTACCGTGGCAACAGGTAAAAAGTTGAATCGTAATCAACACAATGTTGATAACGATACATTTCCGTTAAAGCCTAGCTTTATACGTTGGTATGTTGTCATCCATGTATGTCTTCCTAGAAGACATATAGTACCAATAGGCACAATGCCTTTGTGGTACATCAACTAGTATCCAAACTGGTTGATATACATGGAATCCATTTCGGATTACATGACACTTTGCCATAATTAGGGAGTTGATACCTTGTATCACTTCCTCATACGTAGTCAGTTAGTATTCCTCAATAAGATAGACATCTTTATGAGGTGCGATCAGAAACCCATACCCCAGGTTGTTTTCTGACTCTATCCGACCTACGCGGTTCTTGTGTATTCGAAGATTAATGGTAATAGTCTCATCCTGGATGAACTATTCATGTTCCATTAAGATTCAGTGCCTTGAACAGTATTACTCCGATTTCCATCGAGTTATACTATCCTCCCACTTACCACTGCATATCGGTATTCCTTTCAGGAAAACCGTATGGTGAGTAACAATCTAATTGTCTCTTGTGAGATGTATAAGTACAATACTTATGGTATCCCTAGGATAACCTACATTTGGCACTTATCCTATTTGGGTTATAGTTTGGTATCAGCCAAACATATGCCTATCATACCCAAATTATCAAGAATGAGAAACCCGGTTTCTATCCCGTTCATATCTAATATGATATCTGTCAAACAGATTATTATGGAACCTTATTCAAAATAAGTTCTTGCACTGTTTAAAGCTTATCCGTTGAAGGAAATGGTAGCTCAGAGCGACTCGTGATTAACCTTATTATGTCTAACAAAATTCGGTTAATCCGTTCGGAAAAACCGTCAAACTGACGTATTCCGGGAGGAGTCCTTATTTGAAAGAATACTATACTCTTTCATAAAAACTAGAAACTTATTGCTTAAGTATTTTCCATTACAGTCTTACCATGACGGTTTAATACTTTAGCCGATCTATTTGTCTATTCCATGTCGAAACTCTAAAAGTTTCCGATTTGTGTTTCAAAAGAAACACATAACCATACGCGATGCAACATCCGTACAGGTCACGAAATATTCAAATCCATATCTAGCCTAGCTAGACATGGGCCCACTTGCTTCACTATGAAGTAGGGCTAACAATCGGTGGCATTTACACTTTTACCAAGTAAATAGTGTTTTAGGCACTTTGCCCAAATAGACTAGATTCGTAGACTTTATTTGAATGGAATCAAATCAGTCCTAGTACCCTGCTCTTCAAAAGTGCGGATATACGATTCTTGTTTAGTAGTGTCTCTGACAACTATGCCACAATTAAGTTTCTTAACTGATCAAATCAATTTGAGCTATTTATTTGTCATGTTATATAATTGAGATATCATTTATATTCAAAATATAAATTCTGTTATTCACATCTAATGTGTTTATCTCAATATCATCTTTATATAATGAAACACTTTAGTGTTCTAGAATATAAAGGTACACACCCGCAGCGGGTTATACGCGATATAGAGATAATATTTCTAGTCAAACTAGCTACATTACAACAGTTTCTAAATTTAAGTACTAACCCGAAGGTAGTTCCTAAATTCAGATATCTACGGTTAAAACAGCAACTTTCGTCCCGTTTTCAATTCGCAGATAAATCTCAATTGAAGTCAGTATCCTGTTCAAAATAATTCTGAACATCAATATATATATTTTTTGTACCACACTAAGTATCTAAAATCCAATTTTAATACTTGCTGTGAACATAATTATGACAAACATAATGGATTAAGCACTTAAGTTATCATTACATGATCTTCCAAAGATTATGCTCTACTATTTGCTTAACTCCAGGCTTAGGCATAATACGTTATTTTATCAAATAAAATAAGTTATTATTTTTCCAGGACCATCCTGAAATTTATTCCCAATTTGAAAAATAAAACCGTTTAAATACATTTTCGCCCAGGATTATGTCTTAAACATTAATCTTTCATTTTTATATCTTGATTCTAATAGTCCAACTATATAATCAACGATTTGTGGTACTATTTATTATAATGATTATAATAGTCCAACTATATAATCAAATATAATCTAAATTAATTAACCTCAATTACATTGATTACTATAGTCCAACTATAAAATCAACTGTAAACTGAAATTAATTAATTCAAATATATTGATTAATATAATCCAATTATATATAATCAAATATAATACAGTCCAACTGTTTATAAAAACAACAATTTAAATATTAGTCCAACTAAAATTTAATCTAACGACGAAATAATTTGAATGAGCGCGTATGGCGAGTAATTGAACGAGTATTGCAAATTCAATTCTTGCCTCCCACTATTTTTCGGCGAGCCTCTAACCCTCTGTCGAGTACTCGGGAAACCGTGTTTCCTAGTGGGCTAGGATCCCGTTAAATATCACACAATCTTGACTTTGGCCAACAAATTGTATGATAATTAACTAGGTAGATCTCGAAGATCAATGGATCCCATCCAATTCCTAGATCCAGTAGGCGGATATCCAAATCCTAAACATATCTTATATATGTGCCAATACATCCAATGTATTACCTAACCTTTTTCCTCTGAATCAACTAAGCCTTGGCTTTGGCACAACAAACCTAGTGATCCCAGTCAAGTGTGACCCATTGACCATGGAAAGCTTCGTAATCAATGTCGATGGACAAGAAGTGGTCTTGACTTTGGCCAACAAACCACAACTTGGACAAGACACCGATATGGAACAAAACTCTCGTGATTCAAACACATCTTCGACGGACAAAGGGCTTGACTTTGGCCAACAACCCAATGCCAATCTCGGATCTTGAGTGAGAATCACTCAATGGAAGGAAAAACACTTGATATTGAGCGAGGGTTTTTTCGCGTGCAAATTGGCAACCAATTTATTATCTTTATTAAGGTCTCATCATCATACACCCTTAAACATGCATTCTAAACATATAATAAAGCGCATATGAAATAAAATAATAATGATATGCGGATGGATACTTTACATTGATCCTAGATCAAATCTCTCATTTTCTCTCTCCAAAGCTAGCACTGTATTACTTCTACCCGTTACACTACACTTCTAAAGAAACCTCATTTACATTGAGGGGAATAGTGTGAGAAGAGAATACAAAGAGTATAGAGGTGATAAGGTTGGACACGCAAGTCCAATTAATAAATCAAATTTATTACAATTTCCAAAATTGTCCCCCCGACTAATATCCATCTGATATACATTATTCATGCATCACAACCATGTATTCACACAAGCATGTTATCAATCAATCTAATCCAATTAATTAATCTGATAATTAGTGATCATCCAATGTTCAAACAACGATTTGATTTTTGAGTGAGTCAAACTCGTTTTGCGAATAAGTACTCAAAGTACGAATTCTTGAATTAAATTAAACTACATAATTAAATCCAATTTAATACGCATTTAATTCTAATTCACTATTTAATTCCAAATTAAATATTACACTTTTATTAACGAACCTTTACGACTTAAATTCCAAATTTAATCGCAACGGGTCTCAAAGCCCGATTAACATCTAATGTTTATTTAATTAAAGTCCAATGGGCTTTTAATTAATTTCTATAAGGCGTGGACTTTTGGTCAACTCGGGTCAAACCGAACAACCAAAATCCAATCCGGGAGTTACCCCATAAGCCCAGAAATCAATTTTGGCCCATTAGGCCCAATTAAATAATTAAGGTCCATTAAGTCATAATTGGACTTTATGGATGCGGTTTTAGGCCCAATTGGATCCAACCAAATTTGCCTAAACTCAACTTTGTACAACAAAGCCCAAAAGCTCAATCACAACCTTAAAGGCCCAATTTCCAAAATAAGCCCAATTAATTAACTTATAAAATTCTAAATTCCATAATTAATTAACCTAAGTGTAATACACAATTAACCACCCAATTAATATTTCTAAAACATCAATTAGCATACTTAATCATGCACTTTAACATTAAATAGTGTCCAACACAATTTATTAAAATCAAACCCAATTTACATGCTTTTGTTCTCGGCAATTAGGGGTTTTTCCAATCCGATTCGGTTTCAATCCAATCGAATCCACAATCATCATTTCCAAATCAATTCAATTCATCCAATGAATTAAAATCAAAAAACACAATGAATTTCAAATTCAATTGAATTCGGCCAAGCCACTTTAATTTGGGAAAAATGTTCCAAATCAAAATTCAATCAAATTGAACTTTAAAACAACATTACCCAATTGTTTTAAGTCATCCAATGATCAAACAAACAAAATCACTAAGAAATTTAGGGTTCTTTAATTTCGGCCAACATAAGCAATTTGGGAAAATTTGTTCCAAACACAATTTCAACAAATTGATCCAATCAATCTTAAATTAAACATACTTTAAGCATTCTCATTCATCCAATTTCACAAAATATGCTCAAAATCAAGTTTACCCAAATTTGTCACTTTATGCCAACATAAAAAATTGGGGAAATTTGTTCCAAACATAATTTCTTCAAATTGATCCAATTAATCATTAATTCAACAACATTTAAGCATACTTAATCAATCAATTTAATCAAATCATGCTTCAATTGATTTTACCCAATTTGTCATGACCAAAATTTAGGGAAAATTGAATCCAATCCAATTTCATGAAATTGATCATACACAACTTCAATTCAACCTCATTCAAGCATACTTCATCAAACAATTCAACCAAATCATGCCTAAATCGAGTTTACCCAATTTTAACCCTAACTTTTTCATGCTTGATCAAAGCTCAAGATACCATTGTTGAGTTTCTAATTAGGTCCCAAGATCATGAAATCAAGCACAAAATTCGCATGAATACACAAAGGAGTAAGGCGGAATACATAACTCACATTGAACGGTTTGAGATGCGAAGAAGAACAAGACCATTTTCCTCCTTGTTGAAGCTCGGTTTGGCCTCCTTGAACAGCAGGGACTGCTCGGTTTTGCGCTGTGGTGGCTCCTCCAAAATCGCCCATTGAAGACCTCCATTGAAGCTCCAAGCTTCAAGCTCCAAAAATGGATTCCAAGCTCATAAATTCGTTTCCCTATCACCATAATATAACCCAAGGTGTGTGCTAGCACCTAGATCTTGTAACAAGATCCAAAAGCTTCTCCATTTGCTCGGTCAAACCAGAAGAAAAGATGAAGAAAACGGTCATGGAGACCGTGAGAGAGAGATGAAGGTTTTTGGCTCCAAAAGCCTAAAACCGTAAAATGAGAGAGAGAATGAGTTACCAAATAAAAAATTGTAAAAGGGTTTATATAATTTCCAAAATATATAATAAACCATTTACCTTTTTTCTATTTCAAAAAACAAAGCATTAAATGCTTGTCAATCACCACAAATCAACTTATATCAATCACTCAAATGTCACATCACTCAAAGTGACATGTGATTTGACGTTTGATGTGACTTGCGATTTGACGCTTGATTTGACTTGCGTGCCGTACTCGCATTCGAAATGCGAATATGCTCGCAAACAATCTCGGGCTTGGGTTCGCTAATTCCAAATTAACAAATTTTCCGTTGCGTCGTAATTAAATGATTACGCCTAGCGAAATCACTATTCACGTCGCTAACGAATTAATTCTAAATTAATTCGTTCGCCCGAATAAAAATCTAATTTTAATTCCGCGTCGAAATCCAATTTCATTTAATATATCAAATATATTAATTTATCGATTAATTCCAAATTAATCGTTCTCTCTCTTTAACGATACTTTATCCGAGATAAAATATCTCTGTAATTAATCCCAGATTAATTTTCTCTCTCTAGAAATTAATCTTCTCTCTTTACTAATTAATCCCAGATTAATCATAGTGCGAGTCATACATCATCGGTGAATCTTTGGGAAGCGACCCATGAGATCTCCGGATATGTTGGCAGTAAGTACGGTCGTCGGACTATCCGAACACGTAAGTACCTCGTACTACGTTTATACCGATTTACAAGACAAGGTTGGCTTCTAGCAAAGCGTCATGCCTACCCAATTCTCCAGAAATATTCTTACAGGAATATATAGATCTGTATCAAGCGTAATATACCGTAATATTGCGTATATCAGCCCAGTATCGGATAGTCACGTGCTAGGGCTGGGGCTGGATAAGTGTCTGCCCCGTCCGAAGCACATGTCGGATGTCTGGTAACTAGTCTCTATAATCGGATATACATGACCTTGTCATAATATCCCGATGGCCGGCCAGCACTTAAGAGCACTAATACCGTATCCTGCGTGACATCATCTCCACTATGACTGGAGTGATACTTCCGTCTTGACATCACACCCAATACACTACGACTCTCTGATAAACCCAGAAGTGGTGTACGCAGAACCGGTTAAAGCCATGTACCACCAAGACCAAAGTCTACCGATTATCGCAAGTATTAGCGATGTAAGTCTCAGGTTAAGACTATACACACCTACCTTGATTTCGGCCTCCCATAGACACATAGTCATAATACCAATGGGATTCCGAGGGGTCTATCCAGAGCGAAGCTGTTTCCCGTACCATCGGTGAAACACGACCTCCTATCGTACTTGCATAAGTATCTGATACTTATATATATGAGAACTATGCCGTTGTGCCCTCACAACGCACACAAGTGCAATACTAGCCTATTCCGCATTATCGATGTCCAGTCTCGATAATACTCCGGCTAGAGATATTTAATGATTAAACCTTCGGGGACTGATACTGTCTCATATCATTCTCAGTCCAGGAACTAATCATAGGGACCTCTTTTCATTTATATATCTATGGTGATCTAATCACAAATGATGAGAGTGCAATTTCCTTGTCACATAGTTAATTTGCTACAACAACACAATGATCTGTGCAAATAGTGACGCTATGGGTCATTTTGTCCAACAATATAGTGGGGCCAAATATTTGTTTGCCGGATGTGTTGTAATTCATTTTTTAACAAGCATAATTCAAGCAAACTAATGCAATCCTAAAATCAATACATACTTAAGGATTTAGAAAAACCTATAAAATATTTTGTAGATGTAGATAATATCAAGCCAAGTTTTTACGCTATCCTTAAGAACTTATTAATTTTAAGATTGCATTAGTTTGCTTGAATTATATATGTTAAAAAATGAATTACAACACATCCGAAAAATAATCTTAAGAACTTATTAGCCCCGCCTCGGTGCACTACGAATCTTGTGGCTAATGTTCTCCCAGGATTCTTGGTGACTTATTGATTTAGGAGCACTCCTTAAAAAAAGAACACAAACTAGGAACAATGGTAGAAACTCTCTTTCTAAACTTTAACAATTAGTTTTTTTTCCAAGTGAATGTCAAATGAATAACTTAAGGGTTATATTTATAGATATGAAGGGATGCTATTGAAGAGATACCTTTAAGCTTAAGGATGTAATCCTTTAAATGGTCATATCTCTTCAATGCACCCATACAACTCAAAAGATTATAAACTTTCACTCTAGGGACTTATCCCTTCATTTTGTGACTTTCCTAAAAGCCATATATTATAGACATTTCTTTTCACTGAAGCATTGCATAAATACTTTCAAAATTAGAAAATTTTCTTACAATGTTACTCTAAGATAGTGTTATAAACGCTTCAAAACTAGATTTTCCACTATTTTTCTTCAGCAATATTGGCAAATGATTCATCTTATAATTCCACAAAATGGAGCCCTTATGATTGTAACATCTCGCTAGAGGCAGGACGCTACCGGAAAGAAACGAGAATAACTCATCTCCTTGAGCCTAAAATTTGATGAAAAACGGACATGATGTACCTTAAAACTAGGCAGCCTAGAACATAGTCCAGTATCGAAACGCAACTTGTAATAGCCTCATGTCCAACTCCATCATCAACATTCACGGCTCCGTGCAAACCAAAACTTTTCTTTACATACATATAAACAACATCCATTGCATGATACAAAACGTAACCAACATAATTCCTAGACTTCTACGACATCTCCCAGGACTCTAGAGTGGCTGACTGCAATTTGGGTGATTCCGCTTCGAGCATGAAATTCCAAACACTTGATGACTGACCGATCTGGTTGTCAACCTCTAAAACTAGCAAACTGTTGTGGTGTGAGTTATAAAACTCAATAAGTGACCACACTCATATTATATAAAGCAAGAACAAATCTTGAAAATAATGGACGTATAAACATGTATATATATAGTCGTTGGGAAAAATGATCCGAATAAATGAATTAAAACTTCAAATAAACACCGTACTTATGCTAAAAATCTTTCAAACTTCGTACTATTCTTTACGCTCATCAAATACAAATCCTTCCGGAAAATACTTACATAAACCAATCCAGAAACTGAATTCATAAGGCATACTTAATACAAATCCGAATCTTTAAACAAAACTGTAATATCCAAAATATTTACATTATTAAATTAAATTCTTTTATCATAAATGAAAAATGAAACATATTTGAAATATCATCAAATTAGAAAAGTTTAAAAATTTTCTTTAATAACGAATTAGACACTAATCCTTTATACGAATGACTTTTCGAAAAATCCACATCCAAATTACATATACATACTAAAAAAACGTACCTTGTATATGTTTCCAGATCTTCTACGTAACAATCGCACCAAAATCAACAAAAGAAAACCAATTAAGGATATATATATGTGTGTGTGTGTGAAACGAACAAGAGAAACATCCCAAATATATTTACGCAAAGCATATACCGAAGTAATCAAACGAAGCTTGTACGAGACTCATTACCTATTTTAGAATAGGTATGAGATGAATTTCGTCTGAACGAATGCCCTATCCTAAACTACTATGACACGAGATAAAATACCAACTAAATTGATCATACACATATTATAGTTACATATTCCACGAAGTCAATCTAAACCTTAATCAGAAATGGAAAACGAAAAAAATACTACAGATTCAATCTTATCCACAATCAGAAACGAAACTCATAATACAAATCCATACAGTCAGTCTCATCCACAATCAGAAACAGAACTCACAATACAAATTCATATAGTCAATCTCATCCACAATCAGAAATGAAATTCATAATATAAATCCTTGCAGTCAATCTCATCCACAATCAGAAATAAGAAATGTAAAGAAACCACTTTAATCTTATCTTTTGAAAATACATTATAAAACCAATCTTTTGAAAATACTTCAGAAAACTAACCAGGCGTCCAATGTCTGAGTCACATGCCCTGACCGAATATTGGCCGAAACAAGATCATGTTGACAGAGGATAACATGCCATGCAATTTCAAATAGATGGACTCTATACATGCACCACAGCAGGTCAAAATCATTAAAATAAATAAAATATAGAACATACACCGTGGCAAAAACATATCATATCATAAGCAAAATCCAATGTGTCTCAAATATATCTCTTTTAAAAGTGAATCTTTTGAGAACAAACTTTTCAAAGTGTTTTTTCATAAAAACAATAAAACAAGGTTCCCATTATATATCATAAAAATAATCTATATGATTGAAATCAAATTTCAAAAGTAATTTCACATAAAACCATATCAGGCGTCCAAGAGCTGGACGAAAATATCAGACGTCCAATGTCTGGGTCACGCGCACAGGCCAGACATTTTCCGAAACAGGACAATGTCGACAAAGGGTAACATGTCGGTTTAATGTAGCTGGACAAGACCCTATACAGGCATCACAAAGATTTCAAAATCTTAAAACATAAACATCATACAAGCACCGTGGTATAAAACGTATCATAAATCATCTAATCTATTGACGGCTAAAAATTGTCAACACCGAAGTCATATAAAACAAATGAAGTTAACATTATTTTTAACGTGGTTCGGTTAAAATATTTCCTACGTCCACAATTTAATTTTATTTATGATGTTTATGAATTCTAAGAAGCTTACAATTCTGTCTTGATTTTGGCAGAGTTTTGGTGCTCTTTTTTTTTCCTCTCTCATTGCTACAGTGAATTCCCTCTATTTATAGCATTGAAGAGGCGTTATAATAGTAAAATAAGGTAACCGTTGGGGGAGACAATCGAGGGATTGCTTTACCATAATTACCCCTATTTTATAGGGATTTAATTCTATCTTAAATGTATCTTAAATGAGAGGGAGGATTCTCGGTAGTCTCATTGACTTGAGGTGATATCTTTCCTTTTATTGAGCTTTCGAAGATGTTCAGAACTCCATGCAGCCTTTGGATCGCTAACAATGATCTGCGAGTGGCGACCTCGGTCTCTCGAGAGTATAGTACCTATGGTATCTAGGTTGCAGAGAATACGTCCAACGACCTTTTTTATACGAGCTCATTGTGGCCTTAAGGGCAGTTCAAATCCTAGGCGACCTTAGCGAGGTCGATGATGGCTTCCTCATGACAAGCGAACTTAGGCTGTTGTTAGGCTACATGGGCTGAATTCCCCCATTCACCATTCCATCATTGTTGTTATCTCATCCTCCGTCAACATTAGTCGTAAGTGCTCTAACTTATCCATATTTGTCATGGTTATTGCTTTTTCATCATATGGTAATATGTTGATGTACGCATGCTTGAATGTGTTATGTTCTTCATCGAATCCATAGGAAATAGAACTTTGATCATTATAATAGTGATTATCCAGCGGGGTATGTGTTTATGGTTTCGACGACCCGATGATGTCTTTCTACCACGTAGGTACTCTAGGATTAAGGCGTTTAGAATAACAACGACCTAAATGTATTGACTTTAGAGCGCTAGAGCTATCATCTTAGTGACTTTGCTCGTATCTCGAGCCTGCTATAAGCCCTGTTAATTTTATGTATTGGATACATAATGACATAGATTGAAGTTAAATTTAGGCTAATAAATTATGTATGGATGCTTTGGAAGCATAAACACAATATGCTTATGATTGGGTCAAAATTTTTATGGGATATAAACATAAAATTAGAGTTTAGGACTCTAGATAATAGCTTAGAGCTATTGCTACCATTCTAGAATCATTTGACCACCTTTGAGTGACCTAAAATTGTTCATGAGTCACTTTATTGTGGGATTCTATTTTGGTTTGTGTTTTGATTTAAAGAAATACATATATGTATTTAGAATATATATATGTTTTTTTTATAAAACATGTGTTGAAGTTGGTTTTGATATTAAAATTATTTTTGGGTGTTTTTTTTAAAGTGTATCAGAATTTCTTTAAAAAAAATTAAATTAAATGTTAGCAAAATCTCGCGCCTGCTGTGCACTACATGTTGTATGCAGCGAGCGCTGCATGCATTGGGCATTGGGCATGCACCAGGCGTTCAGAATCAGATTTTATCTCGATTTGGTTTTTCCAAACTCCAATTCATCCCCATTTTTTCCTATACACTCGTAATGGAATATAATAATCCATTAAAATATTTAAAAATACACTTATGCTCAATTATAATGGGTTAGACCCATTTTCGTTACACGAGGCACTGATCTGACCCTATGGGTCCCAAAACCGCCCTAACAGAACGATATCAGAGCAGGTTTTAATCACACAACACATGTTGCATGTTTGACATGTATTTGAATCTATTCCTCTGTAATTTTAACTTAATTATGCATAATCATATTGGATATGCATTACATGTTTTAAATTAACATTTTTTATTTTGACCCAAGCATGTTAATGACTTGATTGTCATAAATCTCTCGTGATTAGGTGCTTATTTTATTTTAAGTAATAATATTAATAATGTTAAAGCATTATTGGATGGTCCATCTTGTTAATACTGAGATGAATGAGTTTTTATCAGTTATCCCCAATACCGTCATTATTATGAGGGTATAAGTGGTCGGAACTTAGGTCACTCCGGGAAAATATTAGATGTAGCGTAATGAGTTGACATAGTCACCCAATATCATCATTATTGTGATGGTGTACTTACGAAGCTCATTAGTGCACATTGACAAGTATACACCTGGAACACGTCTTAATCCAAAACCTTCATTATTGTGAGGATAAGAAACTGTTCAAGACCAAACTTAGGTGTCACATGGATGTGATTGACCTTTGAGGTCTACCTAATGAGTTTATGAAAGCCAAGACCGTCATTATTGTGAGGCTGGAATAAATGTCATGGGATCCACTTCCTGCTATGAAATTTTGATAGTCAAATTTTTATTTTTCCGTTAAGGGAGATTACGGAACTACGTAAAGTAGTGGGATGACACTAATAGATTTAAAGTTCATAATCGCATTAGTGTTGTTATATTGAAATGAAAATGTTCTACTACTGTTTAATAGTTGTTTTGTAGATGGCTACCGCAAATCCATCAGTGCAATTTTTGGATTCTAATAAACTGAAAGGAGTCGAGAACTAATTTGAATGGGAAATAAACATTTGCATTGTCTTGGAGTCAGAACGATTGAGGTATGTTATGCTCAATCCAATATCTGTTGGAATTGTTCCTGATTTGCATAGACAGTACATAGATGTACCAAATGCTTAGAGCATTATGAGAACACTCAAGGAATCGTACGAAACAAATAAAGAAATCGAGATATATTAGAGGTCTAAGGAATTATTCCATGCTATGCTCAAGGGTGATGAAGCGGTTATCATTCATATTTTGAACATGATTGACCAAATCCAATATTTGGGATGACATGACATTATGATAGATGAAAGGCTAGGCCGAAATCTGATTTTGTCTTCTTTATCTGGTGCATATGCTGGCTTTGTGATGCATTCGATGCAAGCCACATATGAAAATGCTGGCTTTGTGATGCATTCTATGCAATCCACATATGAAGAGCTTCACAACATATTATGCTCGACAGAACATGATTTGAATAAAATGAATCCCACTTTGTAACTCCATGGTAGAGCAAG
>SKCR01050985.1:0-38389 GCA_019454045.1 Zanthoxylum bungeanum | reverse complement strand
TAAAGTAGTCAGTGGATTCAAAAGAGGAAACCACCATGACCATTTGAGTGGTTGCTTCTGTCTGAAGACGTTAAACTTAGCACTAATGGGGAGACAACCCTTGCATTTATTTTATTAGTATTTTCTTTATTTTTTATTTTTTATTTTATTGTGTGCTATTTATTTATTTATTTGTTTGCATGTTATTTACACAGGTAGCATGAAATACATAAAGCCCGCACAACCAAATTTTGACCAGTAGGAGCCTGATTAACTCCATACACGGTAGTGTTATTTCCTCACTCTTGTTTCTCTATATTTATCTTACATTGAGGGCAATGTAAATTTTAAGTTTGGGGGTGTGTGCATGTAGTGATAGTTCCTGTTAATTCAAAAAAAAAAATTTGTTTTTCTTCCTTGATTGTAAAATGATGAATTTGTTTGCTTTAAATGAAATTTTAGAAACGATAAATCTCAATTGATTTAAATTTAATGCCTTGAGTAGATGATCTAGGTTAGACTCGTAAGCACTTAATAATAGGTTTTTAACAGCAAGAACCTAAGTAGTTAGCAAAGTGACTAGTTGAAGAAATTGTTTGCCGATGAATGAATGTTTGCTTAGATATTTATCTCAATATGCTATTATTATGATGTATGATATGATAAGAAAAAGAAACCACCTATAACCGATAAGCGTGAAGCTATCCATGGACAAGTGTTAAGACCGCCATGATGAGAAATGCTACCTTAAAAGGTAGGTGTGTTTGGAAAAAAAAAGAAAAATAAGAAAATAAAATCATATTATATGGAGCAAAGAAAGGCAAATGTAGAATACTTTTGAGATATCTAGGTTAGTTTGACCTATTGAATCTCAATTTTTGAGACGAAATCATTGAGTTAGCTTATTTGGAATCGAGCT
Source organism: Zanthoxylum bungeanum (assembly GCA_019454045.1). NCBI lineage: Eukaryota > Viridiplantae > Streptophyta > Magnoliopsida > Sapindales > Rutaceae > Zanthoxylum > Zanthoxylum bungeanum. The sequence continues at coordinate 37,491 of SKCR01050985.1, read as the reverse complement.
ATGAATAAACCTTTACACACACACTGACCGGCGTAATCACACGTATAACGCAAGCGTACATATCGTTCAAGTAGTATAAAAATATTGATCCCCGCGAGGACTTAATTCCTACTATTGTTACTAATTATTGAATCTATTTATTTACAAGAATCTAATTAAGGGAGAAAAGAATAATTGCTTGATTGGTTGGTTTATTGTGTATTTGCTAAATAAATAAATAAATAAATAAAAACACAAAAGAAAATAATAAGGAAAATAAATAAAAGACACAAATTTCTAGGATTGTGACTCGACACAATATCATTCCAATGATGAATTGATTTTCTTATATATGTGTAATCATTCAGTTTGCTAACTTGGAATAGGAAGATATGCAAAAGCCTCTGTCGATGGTCAGATATAAAAACCCCAAATAACCCAATTAATCATATGTTTATGTTAATCAAGTTACCTGAATTCATTAAGTTCAAGTTCCACTAGTGGCTACCCCCGCATGACAGGTATATGTCTATCCTGTAAGGAAATCTATTAAAGGATTATCTATCCTCAAGGAAGACCGTGGGCTATTGATTCTAAGGCTGAAACCTAAAATCCCTTCGTCAAGTTCATTTTAAGTTTACCACATCAATCTTATTGGTGATCAAACAACAAGAAGCATTAAGCTTAAGATTCAATAAACAAACTAAAGAATTACCCAATATATAATTAAATCAATTATTAAGTATGTGAATATTGTGTTCCATCACTTCCCTAGAATAAAAATAAAATGATGGGGGTTAGGGGATCTACCTTTACTATTTCTAATTTAGAAATCTCCCTTATTATAATATAGAAATTATCAGTGATATTACCAACCGACCATGCAAGCGGTATCCTCATTAAGTCAGATTTTCAACTAAGTCCAACCGACCATAAAGATGGTGTTAATATTTTTCCATAAACCAGCCATATAGGCGGTAATTATCTGTCACCTAAAGACCGACCTTATAGGCGGTGTCACATTATGTCAAATAAAGAAAACCAGCCATTAAGGCGGTATAACCTTTAGTCTATATTATTAAATTATAATTTCCATATTATAGTTAATGAGATTAATCTAAACTAAAGTAATAAATTTTCACCATTCCCCCAACAGAAATTTAACTATTAAACATAAAAGAAAAGGAAAAAAATAAGCTAATACTATTATTGAATATAAAAATACATAATTAAAATACTGAAAATAAATATAAAAAAGATGCAATACTTAAATTCCTTACAAAAAATTAGGAAAGCATGAGAATTACAAATGAAATGGCTTTGTATTTATAGGCAAATCTCAAGGCTTCCACCAATTGCTCCACGAAACATGGTACCAAACATGACACCAAACATGGCACCAAATCCTCCACCAAATATGAAAGCATGTTTGGTGGAAGTTTGACAATTTTTTATTTTTTATTTATTTATTTATTTTGTTTTTACTTTGAAAATGATTTTAATAATTACACATAACACATTTCCGGATGTTTCATCAATTTCGATAATGAAATCTTCAGAATTCGAAATTATTTTGTTCTTCAAAGTTGTAGATCTTTGAGTCTTTTTTAATCTGGAACTTGAATACCTCAATCCGATATTAGAGTAAAAATTTATGGCCAAAATACAACAATTACGCAAAACTGGAATGTCCGAAATTATACTTCGTTAGGACGTCATTTCAAGTTTCCAATCTCCAAAATCAAAATGTCAAAGTCCAGGTTTTGCCCTTATTTGACCCACATTTCATCCTAAATGATTCCATTAAGTCCCAATTTTATTTTATCTATAAAATAAACTAAAACACATCAAAATGGTTATCAAAATCGAGAAACTAAACAAAATATTAGGTACAAGGGGCGGTAAATATTATATTTTCCACTCATCACACACACTGTGAGTCTAGCTTAGATAACTTATTCAAGAACTTGGATTTAAGTTGCGTTGATCACTTTGAAAGTTCTCTGATTTCATTGATAAACACTCTTTGAGGATAATTGAATACGTAACTATCAGGATTATTTTAATTGCTTTTATTGTTTTTATATTTTTGCATGATTGCATGTTTGTAAATGACGTTTGTGGGTGTCGTCACTGTAAGCCCTCACGAGACTATAACTCGTCCACTAGGGTCGTCTAGGGGTTTAAAGGTTTATTGCATATACTAAATGCAATTGTAATCCCTACGAAAGTGGCCTAGTTAATTTTGTTACTTACTGTTTGTTTATTTATTTAGTTTTTATTTTATCTTTTGTTCGGGACTAGTAAAATTTTAAGTTTGCGGATGTTTGATAAGTGTGGTTTATACCCACTTATTCATGTATTTTGAGCTTACCGATTTGTTAGTTTCTGTATTATTTAATATATTTTGTAATTCTTTTATGTTTTATTTGTAGGAAACATCAATATATGGATCTTGGGATATTTATACGCGTTTTGGGACCATACGGACGCATCGGAAGCACGTAGGAAGAGCAGAATTGCAGAACACACAAATCTTGGGAGACTGTCGCGCGTTGCGATGCGCCTTGCTTGCGAGTCGCGACGCGCCTTCGCTGATGACTGCCATACAAAATACAGTGAGATTGTCGCCACATTGCCCACTTTCCGGTGCCCTGGCACCCTGTAATGCCCAAAAAGCCTAATTTTAGGTTTTAACAATAACAAAGACCCCAAGGCTTTATTATAAATAAATTATTTCGTCCAAATTCAAGAGAGAAGACTAATACACAACACAAAGCACAAAATACTTGTTTTTAGAGAGATCCAAGGAGGGGGATTGAAGAGCGACAAGAGAAGACGAAGACGGTGATGTCCGAGGAGGAAGAGATTTAATTCGGGTTTTATCTTATTGTTTCTTTCTTAGAACTTTAATGATTTCCTTTAGATTCATGGCTTTGTTCTTATTGTTTTTATCTTTAGTCATGAACTAACTCATTAATTTTTGAAAATGATGTAATCGATGTTTGAACCTTTGTATTATTCGTCAATATTGTTATGAAGTTTTATTCAGTTTATTTATATTCTTTTGAGTTTATTACTTCTTGTTTGCTGATCATAAGTTAAGATTATGCATGTTTAGAATATATCACTAGGGAGAGAGGGATTTTGAATAGATCTAGAGAATATAATCTAGGATTTCTATAGAGTTCGGGAGATATATAGTTCTTTTGAAGTCGTTAAAATAGAATCACAAGACGTAATGAGTTGTTAATTACTAGATTTTTATAGGGATATCGAAGTCTGTAATTGATAATATTTTCACTATTACTCGGGAGAGAGAGTGAATACTTAAGATTCTTGACTTATGAATAATACAACTGAGCAAAGATTAACTGGCATGACAAATAGATAGAGGATAGCTTGGTGAAATCAGACTCCATAATCTCTATCTTATTGATTCCTCCTATATAATTATTTTTATATTTTATTTATTTAATAAAATTTTTATTATTTATCTTCTAAATAAAGTTAGGATTATCAATTGTAGTATTTAGTGCGAGCTTAATTTATGTGGGTTCGACACTCTTTCACTGATTTATACTAAAACTTGACACCGTACACTTGCGGTACGATATAAAATATTACAACAATAATCTTCGAGATTTATCTTTATTCTTTAGGTATGAATGTGGTAACTTATTGAGTTTTATAACTCACACCATACTAGTTTGCTAGTTTTACAAGTTGGCGACCAGATCGGTTAGTCATTCAAGTTTTGGAAAAGCATGCTCGGGGTAACGGATCACCCCAGCTGCAATCAACCACTCTAGAATCGTGAGAGATGTCGCATAAGTCTAGGAGTTATGTTAGTTATATTTTGAATCGTGCAATGCACACCGTTTTATGTATATGAATAAAAGTTTTGATTTGTATGTGTAATTGTTGGCTCGAAGCCCTTGAGTAATGATGTTGAGCATTGCTGTGTCTTGAGTACGGACTAGAGATGTGTAGGCATTGCATTTTTGTATATCAGCCCGATGATGAGTCTCATATGGAGACAACTACCTCTTTAGTCATGAAAGTCGCGGGAAACGGACATTGGAAGGGTAAAGTTGGAAAACATAATTTTTGGTGGATTTATCCAAGTTGTTTAGCTTCGGTTGCTTGTTAGACTTCCGTTTCAAAGCTTATCTCAGGCCTAAAACCCCCATAGACCACTTACCAAACCCGAACCAAACCCAAAATATCCAAACTAAACAAAAAAAACCCAAGCCCACCAAGTCAAGCCAAGTCCACGTCCAAAGGAGAGTTATTCACGCCCATATCCTCCCTAAATAGGTAAATGCACATTTATCACATGTTTAAATCAAATAAAATCCATTCATAATTTGGAGAAATCAAATCAAATCCCTACCAAATCAAATCCAATCATAATCCTAAGTAAGGAGATCTATTCCTTATTAAGGAGAGGTCACTATCAATAGAAATCCTATTCCTAATCGGATTAGGAAAGTCTTCTCTCATTTGCCTATAAAAAGAGCCCTTCACCCCCCATTCACAACCCTAGCACATACACCTCTCTACCACGCCTAAGACAAGTCTAAGCCTTCCTTTGCACGCCCAAACACCTCCTCCAAGCCTCATTGCCGTGAGCCCTAAACCCTCCCCCCTTCACCATTTATCTTCATTCACGCCTAAGCCCCAACACAGCCCCTCTTTGCCGCATCTTTAACCCCCTTTCACAGCCCCTAAATTACGCCCAAACCAACCTTAAAACAGCCCCAAACACTGCCCCAAAGTCGCACAAACAGCCCCCACATACTGCCCTCTAATTCACGCCTAAACAGTCCAGAAAACACTTATTGCACTGCACCTTTACTGCCACAAATCATCCCACTGACCTGATCGTTTTTGTAGTGATTTTAGCCCTCAAAACAGTCCCCGAAACACCAAAAAACTGCACTAAAAAACTGCACAAGAACCCCCTAAAAAAACCAAAAACCGTACCCTTTTGGCCTCCCAAATCACCAAAAAACAGTCCACTAATCGACCAAAATAGTGACATGAAACACAGCAGCAAAACAGCAGCGAAACGGACTTAAAACAGTAGCCCAAGCATCAAAACAACGAGGAAAGACATTGAGTAGACAAATCAGAAAAGCATCAGATCAATCACCTTTCCAACGGACGTGTAACGCCATTTCTTGAGACGACAAAGAGGTTAGACCTGAAGGCACTTTTTTTTTTACTTATCTTCTTTCGTTTTATTTTTTAAAATATTATTGCATGAGAGTCGTTCGAGGCATGATGTGATTGTTGGATGAGCGGGATATATGTTTTTTTTTGTGGTATATCGGATGGAAACTCGGACATAAATTCCATAGCCGATTCCGAATGGATGGTAGTATGGTCTGTACTCGGGATACAACGCCACGTACCACTTAAGATACACGTATCTCGTCTCATCCAAATTTATATTTGAGCATGTCATAGTTCTAGGTTGTTTATTTATTGTTTTAAGCATGATTTAACTTAGTTTCGTTATTTAATTTTAAAGCAAGATTATGTTATTTAGGCATGTTGTTTCTTTACCGTTATGCATGATGTTTAGTTTAGTTTATATTCATGTTTAAGTAATTATTTGTTTACGTTGGCTTGATGGCTCAATATGTTCGATGTGTGATATTGCGTGTTTGTTGTTTAAAGACTTACTTTCAAGCATGCAAACTTAGATTAGGATTTATTTAACGGAAGCATATTAGATCTAAGTGACCTTTGAACATGATTATGGAGTAGATACGATTGATTTATTGCACAAATTATATCATCACAATGACATAAGTAATGGACCATTCCGAACGATTTCAGGTCTTCCCTTGCGAGGGGTGAGTGCGGCCTTAAATATTTATCTCGGTCACACCGGTGACGACTCCATTATTCTTCGGTTTAGTTCCCCGCGGACTACTCCGTACTCTCAACTAGGCCTGAGTCTAGAACAACATGCATCGTCCAAGTTCTGTGTCCTACAGTCTGGCGACTCCACTGGGGATAGAGAATCGGCCTCGAAATCATGTCTTGTGTTGTGTATAATTTGTGCATTAGTTGACAGTGTCTGTAGTGGGTTGAGGGGGTTAATCGAAGGCTTAGTTGAAGCTAGGTGATGGTTGGGTGTCTTCCTTCATTCATTCACTACTTTCGAGGAAAAGCTGTGAAGACACCTAGGTAATCATTACTCGTAGCTTGTTGTGATAGACTAGTTTAGAGGACTCGTTGTTTATTCCTGTCACCAAACGATAAGAGCCTAAGAGGCTTGGGTACTTAAGAGAGCCTCGCTCCACCCTCCCTCTGGGGAATCTACAACGGGAAGTTCATTCGACAGTCAGTCACACACCATAACTCGTTGGCACGTACCGTAAGGTATAAAAAAAAGGTGCCCTCACTTGGTCGTTTGAACCCTTGAGTGGGGAGTCCTAGTTGTGGGCAAACCTTCATCAGCGAGAGCCTTTGTCCGCGCCCCGTGAACCCACTTATGAGACTTAGCCATAAAGAACCTGTAGTTAGTCATCTTATAATTATGTGTCTGATGGACCACAGTCATTTGGATCCAGTTGGACCTTTTGTCAAAGGGTATGAACTTGTTGGGCCATTTAAACTGGGACAAGTTTGTGTCTTTTGACATTTGGGCCAAAAGCTTCTAAAATGTCGATGGGCCATTTTGTGAATGAGCCTCTTATCATTTCAAGTCATTTAGCCATATCACCGCAAAGTGTAAACCTGTTGGGCCTTTTCAACTGGGACAAGTTTGCACCGCGCGGTGGTGTGATCGAATACTTGAGAATGACAATAGGCCAAGTAGTTTAAAGTTTCTTTCTTTTATAATTTATATATATTACATGTATCGCACACATATGCACTGACACATGGCCTTAAAAGAGGCAACATAGATTCCCGTTGGGTTAGAGAAGAGGGGAGATTAGTCAAAAGACCTTCAGCGAATATAAGTGAATCCGTCAACGAGGGGTCCAGAATGGATCAGATGGAAGCTAACTCTTCGCCAAGATGACTGAACAACTGCAAGCTCTGACTACTGCCACGTCTAATATGGCTGTGCCCGCGCTGCGGGAGGATCTGAGAATGAGAGGCGGGAGAGCCCTCCGAATGGATTGAATGATGATGCTCTGGTATTTGATGATGATCTGGCTGACTATGCCGCTGGTAGGATAGCTGGAACTCAGGATGAAATGTAAAGGCTCCGTGATCAGATGGAGTCTGTCACCCGTAAGCTGAGGGGGAAACATGAGGATCTACTGGATTATGATTCAATGACCTTTGAGGAGCAGTTACCTGCGCAGTTCAAAATGCCTGACATCGCAAAGTTTAATAGGAATGGGGACCCGAGGGTCTATTTGCGATAATATGTCTCGGTGATGAGTTCAGTTGGCCTATCTCAGCGCCAAGTCCAGAAAATGTTCGGGATGTCACTCGAGGGGGCACCTGTGGTTTGGTATCATAGCCTTGAGAAGAAGGTTAAAGAAGATTGGAGGGAGTTGGCTGATGCCTTTTTGAAGCAGTATGTGACCGACTTAGAGATCGACATGTCGCTCCGCGACTTGGAGAATACTAAGCAAAAGCCTGAAGAGAGCTTTAAGAAGTACGTTGACCGCTGGAGAAGCCAGCTTTTAAAAATACAGACCAGACCTTCTGAGAGGATCGGATAAAAATGATCATCAAAGGAACTAAACCCTCGATCTATAGTAAACTGAGGAGAATGACTTCGATGATTGCGGATTTCCGCCGGTTGAGAGAAACTGTAATGGATATTGAGGAAGAGGAAGCTGAGAATAGGAAGTTCTATAGTCTGAACAGAAGGGCTATCGGAGGATCCTCAGGTGCTAAGCCTGTTATTGCGGAGTTTGCGGGCATAAAAGAAAAGCGTTTTTCTAACTTGGGCAGACCTTTGTCCAAGGTACTGGAGAAGCTACTGAGGCAAGGGCTGTTAAAACCCCTAGAACCAAAACCACTCCCAAATCATCCCCCATCAAACCTAACATAAAACCGCTTCTGCCATTTCCACCAACAGCATGGCCATGACACCGATAACTGTGCCTGGCTTCACCACGAAGTCCAAGACCTAATAGACTCCCACAAGATTCCCGACCCTGAAAAAGAACAACCAAACACTCACCGTAATCCCCTACCCAATTATCACTCACTCTGTTCCCCCACCTACTTACATGATCAACTCTGGCCTTCCAGAAGGCCTTGTCCTCCGAACCTTTGACCAAACAGTCTTTTTCTCTTCGGTATTTGGGACAGTAATAGTGAAGATGAAGCAGAACAAAAGAAAGATTTCTGGGAAGACTTCTCAAGTGGTGGTGAGGAAGAAGAAGTGAAAGACATGACCCAGATTGGGCGCTTTACAATGATACTTTCGAAAAGGGGATGGAGGTGCTGACAGACGGCCGAGAAGTGGCCGAGAATACTAAGCTTGTTGAGGAGACGTAGTGCTACGGCAACTGAAGAAAACCCGAGCACACTTGAGTATCTGGGAGTTTTTGTGTGCATCTGGAGAGCACCGACGGGCTATGGTAGAAGCCCTGAGCAAAATAGTAGTACCCGAGGATGCTAATCCAGCGATGTTTGTGGGGTCGGTGCAGAAAGAGGCCTTGCAAATAATCTTCTCTGACGAAGACTTCCCGGCCGAGAACTTCCGGCCGAGGGAAGAAACCACAAAGGCATTTGTTCATCCAGCAGCTGAGGTAAGGGGCAAAAAGACTTCTTGCGTAATGGTGGACGATGGCTCTTCCATCAATGTATGCCCATTGAAAATTCTTCTGGCAAGGCTGGTTTAAGTCAATTGAGTTGAGTCATTCTAACATGACTATCAAAGCCTATGATGATAACAAATGAGGAGTCGAAGGTACTTTTGCCGCGATAGTCAAGGTTGGTCCAGTTGAGGATGAAGTGGAGTTCACTGTGCTGGATATCCCAGCCACTTTTGCCTTGTTGTTGGGAAGGCCATGGTTTCAAAAGCTTGGGGTCGTGCCCTCTACTTTACATCAGATGATCAAGTTCCCTTATGAAGGGAAAATTTCACTATCCGAGCCGAGGTGGATAATGTTGTAGCCGCTTTAGAAATACAACATTTCATAAGATTCCAAGTGTCGTCAACTTTTGAGGAGTGGGTGGATCCCAAGGTAGCCCGAATTATGGAGAAGATGAAGTTTGAGCCATGCCAGGGTTCAACGCTGCCAGATTTCAAAGGGCAAATACTCGGAAGGGTTTGGGATACCGTTCTGATGAGGAAAGTCCAAGGCCCAGAAGAAAGGGCTAAAGCTGATGAAGTGCTTTGTTAAGGCCTCTGGGTATCAAGGAGAACCCGAACCGGGAATTCAATGGGATTATGGTAACCCGGATTCGAGATTTTTCAGGATGTGCTTGGTGAAAGCCGCTGGCGGGAGAAGTTGCGAAGAAGAGGATGAGAAGTGGGAGGAAGAACTCATGAAGCTGGAGACCCTAACACTCGAGGAAGAGAAAAAACTTGAGAAGGATGCTGTTGTAGAGGGAGAAATATCTGTAGAGGATGAGGATATTTTCCTTCCAGATTTGTTTGAGTGTACTCCTTTTGTTGTTGGCAATAAAGATAAAATTCTGCTTACTTGACTGAGTCTCCACTTTCTAACTTGCATGACTTAAGCATATTCGATATCAACAACCCGTCAAAACGAATGCATTCAACCTTGGTACGCCTGAGAGCCCCAAGGAAATCTTGATTGGTAGTGAAGTTACCGCCGAAGAGCGGAAGAACTTAGAAGAGATATTGATTAAATATGCCAATGTGTTTTCTTGGTCTTATGAAGACATGCCTGGGGTGGATAGAAGTATTGCCCAACATTCGATACCAACATATCTAAACATGAAGCCTGTGAAGCAGAAACTCCGACGGATGAGACCCGAATGGGCCGAGAAGGTCAGAGAGGAGGTTAAGAAGCAAATAGATGTGGGATTCTTGGAAGTAGTGAAATACCCCGAGTGGTTGGCCAATATCGTGCCTGTGCCGAAGAAAGATGGCAAAGTCAGAATGTGTGTCGACTAAGATCTTAACAAGGCATGCCCAAAGGATGAATTTCCTTTACCGTATATAGATGTGCTTGTGGATAGTGCGGCGTTGTCTTCCATGTACTCATTTGCGGATGGGTTTTCAGGATACAACCAAGTGCTTATGGCCGAAGAAGATAAGCACAAGACCGCATTTGTTATAGAAGGGGGTACTACTGCTACAATGTGATGCCATTTGGGCTTAAGAATGCCGGAGCCACTTATCAGCGGATGGCAACCACCTTGTTTAACGACCTGATGCATAAGGAAATTGAGGTATACGTAGATGACATGATGGTCAAGTCAGAGACAAGAGACGGGCATATAGAAGCGTTGGAAAAGTTCCTTGAACGAGTGGACAAGTATAACTTACGGTTGAATCCTAAGAAGTGTGTATTCGGAGTAACGTCGGGTAAACTACTCGGCCACATAGTGGGAATGGGTGGAATAGAAGTGGATCCTGAAAAGATCAAGGCTATTACAGAAATGCCGCACCAAAGACAGAGAAGAAGTCAGAGCCTTCCTAGGGAAAATCCAGTATATTAGTCGGTTCATTGCTAGGCTGACGTCAGTATGTGAGCCCATCTTCAAGTTGTTGAGGAAAGATCAGCCGGTAAAGTGGAACGAGCAATGTCAGGAAGCATTTGACAGAATAAGGGAATATTGTGGAAACCTTCCGTTCTGAGACCTCCGAGACAGGGCAGACCTTTGGTGCTTTATTTGGATATTGAACCCGAAGTGCTGGGGGCGATGATAGTACAGGCCGATGAGACAGGAGTAGAGCATGCTGTCTATTACCTCAGTAAGAAGCTGCTTCCATACGAAGCCCGCTATCAAGACATGGAGAAAATTTGTCTAGCAGTAGTATGGGCGTCCAAGAAATTACGCCACTACTTCCAGTCTTACAAGATCCAAGTGGTTGCAAAGGAGAATCCTTTGAAGTATCTACATTCGGTACCTTCACTAGTTGGAAAGCTGGGCAGATGGTTAGTACTGCTGATTGAATTTGACATCGAGTACCTCACTTCAAAGGTAATCAAATGGCGAGCCGTGGCAGAATTCCTGGCCTTGCAACCTGTTGAAGGGGATCAGTACAAGTTTGAGTTCCCCGACGAAAAAATCCAAGATATAGCAGTCCAAGGATGGAAATGTATTTTGACGGAGCAGTGAACTGCAAAGGAGCTGGAATCGGAATTGTAATAGTCACTCCTGAGGGAGAAAACTTTGCCTATGGCCAAGAAGTTGACATTCGGAGTGACTAACAACATGGCTGAGTACGAAGCATGTGCATTCGGATTAACGGCATTAATGGCTTTGAGAGCTAAGAATGTGGAAGTCTATGGAGATTCAATGTTGGTGATCCGACATATGCAAGAAGAGTGGGAGCTAAAGGAAGAACGGTTGAAGCCGTACTTGTTCCATCTTAGAAGTCTGGCACAGACTATCCCTGACTGTAAATTTCAACACTTACCGCGGGAAGAAAATCAGATGGCAGATGCATTGGCAACACTGGCCACAACTTGGGAAAATCCAGAGAAACTGGTGAAGAGACCGCTTGTGTGACAACGGCAAGCAAGCAGTCTATGAGATAGGTAGAATCTTGAAAGTGGAGGTCGATGATGGGAAACCGTGGTACCATGATATTCAGAGGTATCTGGAACGAGGAGCATTCCCGGAAGAAGCGAGTAGAAAGGACCGAGTAGCCATTCAGAAGTTGGCTTCTCAGTATGTGAGTTTGAAGGGCGAACTCTACAAGAGGCAGGCCAATGGTATTCAGCTGAAATGTTTGAGAAAGGAAGAAGCTCAGAAGATAATGGAAGAAGTGCACGCTGGTGTATGTGGGCCACATATGAACGGATTGAACTTATCCCGTAAGATTGTGAGACAAGGTTTTTTCTGGTCAACCATGGAAGCAGACTGCGCGAAGCTAGTGAAGCACTGTCACGATTGTCAAGCACACGATAATTTGAACCATTTACCACATACAGAATTACATGGGCTGTCAGAGCCATGGCCTTTCTCAGCTTGGGGAATAGATATAATCGGAGAGATTCAACCGAATGCATCGAATGGCATCGCTTTATAGTAGTGGCCGTGGATTACTTCTCAAAGTGGGTAGAATGAATCATCCTTAATGTTACAGCAAAGCAGATGGCGAAGTTTATAGCTCGAAATCTCATTTGCCGGTATGTTGCCGCATCATTGGTAACGGATAATGGAGTCCAATTTCAGGGAGAAACCAAGGCAATGCTACAGAAGTATGGAATAGACCATCACAAGTCCTCACCATACAGGCCGCAGGCTAATGGAGCAGTCGAGGCAGCCACAATACAATAAGACGATTTTGACGAAGATGACCGAGAATTATAAAGATTGGGCTGAAGCTTACCATATGCCCTGTGGGGGTACAGAACTTCTGTAAGGACAGCAACATGGGCTACGCCTTACTCTCTATTTTATGGATGGAAGCGTCCTGCCAGTGGAAGTTGAGATACAGTCCATGCGGGTTTGGCAGAAGCAGAGTTGCCTAAACGAGAATGGACCTCACATAGGTTTGAGCAGTTAGTATTGATGGATGAGAAGAGGATGAAGTCCTTGCATCATATGCAGATATATCAGAAGAGGTTGGCTCGAGCATTTAATAAGAAAGTGCGTCCTACCAAGATCAAGAAAGGTGATTTGGTACTCAAGCAATCGAAGCCATCGACGACAGACCCGAGAGGAAAGTTCAGGCCAAATTGGGAAGGACCCTACATTGTTCAGAAGATAATGGGAAATGGAGCAGTGAGACTGTCGGACTTGGAAGGGAACGAGTTCACCGAGCCAATCAATGTTGACAGATTGAAGCTGTATTTTGCCAGAGGGACAGAAGACTGAATAGTTACCCCAACGGGGATAAAGAGAACTCATGCATGCATGCATACATATAACCCATTATTGCATTCCTTTTTGCGTGTTTTGTTTTGTTTTATATTCACAGGTTTCGAAGAAGAAAAGAGAAAGCGGCAAAGACAAGCCAATCAGAAACAGCGAAAGCACTGTATTGAATTTGGGTAGAATCCTAGGGCTGAGGTCCACATCGGTGTTAAGATTCAGATGGTGATCTGAGGGTTGAGGCCCATTTTGAGTTTGAGTTTCGGGTATGGATCCCGGGGGCTAAGCTCATATGGTCAGCAGTAGAGAGGAAGAATTCCTTAAGTGAGTTGTGAGTGAGTGTAAAAAAAATGAAAAAAATGAGTGAGAGAGAAGTCTTTGATGGTTAGACATTTGTCCAGTGATGACATTGTGTGCTGTAGGGAGAAGTTTTAGAAATGAGAAGTGCGAGATGCGCTCTTATCTGGTATTCGGATGGATTGATCTCAGCTAGACTCATAAGCACTTGGTAAGGTATCTCAATAGTAGAAGCCTGAGCAGTTGATGAGATGTTAGTTGAAGAGATGGTGGATCGGTGAATGACCGTTTGCCTGGATGTCCACACTGATTTGCCTTTGCTACGATACATATTGGTTGAAAAATAAGAAAGAAAAGTCTCTGCAATGAAAAGAAAAATAGACCGCCTATAACCAATAAGCGTTAAGCTACCATGGGCGAGTATTAGGACAACCATGAGGAGAAATGCTACCTTAAAGGGTAGGTGTGTCAAGAAAAAAGAAAGAGAAAAAAAAAAAAAAAAAAAAAGAGAGAGAAAAAAGAGAAGTCCAAATGAAAAGAAAGAGACGATGCAATAAAAGAAGGCCATATCATGTTGAGTATGCTACAGTAATCACAGAACGTGACCCAGACATCCAGGTTGGTTAGACCCACTGGTCCGATTCTCCGAAGAGAAATCATCAAGTTGGCTGACTTAAGGAATAAGCTGTGAAAGAGCCTTAGCGCACACACACACTAGGAGTCTAGTTCAGATCACCCATTCAGAGAATTGGGTTGAGTATGTCGAGTACTTTGAAGATTCTTTGGCTTTGACGCGAAACATCCGTTGAGGACAAAAATATGTTTAGCTATCAGGATTATCTCGAAGAGAGGCACTACTGGTGTGATGAAAGGAGTATCAGCACAATAATAGTTTCTGCTGGGTATGGCATTCTGGGGGCGAGACCCACATCATTGCAGTATCAGATCAGCCAGGTACGACACTCCGGGTATGGAGATATCAGATCAGTTCATCCAGATACGGTACTCCAGGTATGAAGATATCAGATCAGTTCAGTCAGGTACGACACTCCGGGTATGGAGATATCAGATCAGCCAGGTACGACACTCCGGGTATGGAGATATCAACTGCGACACCCTAGGTACGAGGTTAGCATTCAGACATTTGTGGCACTCTAGATACGAAGGCGTCACCGCGACACTCTAGGTACGGGATTAGCATTCAGACATTTGTGGCACTCTAGGTACGGAGGTGTCACCGCGACACCCTAGGTATGGGGTTAGCATTCAGACATTTGTGGCACTCTAGGTACGAAGGCGTCACTGCGACACCCTAGGTACGGGGTTAGCACTCAGACATTCGTGGCTCTCTAGGTACGGAGACGTCACCGCGACACCCTAGGTACGAGGTTAGCATCCAACATTTGTGGCACTCTCGTACGGAGGCGTCACTGCGACACCCTAGGTATGGGGTTAGCACTCAGACATTCATGGCTCTCTAGGTACGGAGACGTCACCGCGACACCCTAGGTACGGTGTTAGCATTCAGTTGTGGCACTCTAGGTACGGAGGCGTCACTGCGACACCCTAGGTACGGGGTTAGCATTCAGACATTTGTGGCACTCTAGGTACGGAGGCGTCACTGCAACACCCTCGGTACGGGGTTAACACTCATACATTCGTGGCTCTCTTGGTACGGAGACGTCACCGCGACACCCTAGGTACGGGGTTAGCATCCAGACATTCATGCTCTCTAGGTACGGAGACGTCACCGCGACACCCTAGGTACGAGATTAACATTCAGACATTTGTGGCTCTCTAGGTACGGAGACGTCACCATGACACCCTAGGTACGGGATTATCATTCAGACATTTGTGGCACTCTAGGTACGGAGGCATCACCGCGACACCCTAGGTACAGGGTTAGCATTCAGACATTTATGGCACTCTAGGTACGGAGGCATCACTGCGACACCCTAGGTATGAGGTTAGCACTCAGACATTCATGGCTCTCTAGGTACGGAGACGTCACTGCGACACCCTAGGTACGGGGTTAGCATCCAGACATTCGTGGCTCTCTAGGTACGGAGACATCACCGCGACACCCTAGGTACGAGGTTAGCATTCAGACATTTGTGGCTCTCTAGGTACGGAGATGTCACCGGGCACCCCTAGGTACGGGTACAGGGTTAGCACTCAGACATTCGTGGCTCTCTAGGTACGGAGACGTCACCGCAACACCCTAGGTATGGGGTTAGCATCCATACATTTATGGCTCTCTAGGTACGGAGACGTCACCGCGACACCCTAGGTACGGGATTAGCATTCAGACATTTGTGGCTCTCTAGGTACGGAGACGTCACTGCGACACCCTAGGTACGGGGTTAGCACTCAAACAACAACAACATCAATGCGACACTCTAAGTACGGAGACGCAACCGCGACGCCCTAGGTATGGGGTTTTGCACTATCAACGCAACACAGCAGGCGGACCATGTGGTAGCTGGTGAGCCAAGTAAGTAAAAATGCATTGCACATACTTTGATAGGAATTGTCATTATCACACACTGCACAAGTCCCATCAAAGTGGGGGCGACTGTAGGCATTACATTTTTGCATATCAGCCCGATGATGAGTCTCGTATAGAGACAACTACCTCTTTAGTCATGAAAGTTGCGGGAAACGGACATTGGAAGGGAAAAGTTGGAAACAGAATTTTTGGTGGATTTATCCAAGTTGTTTAGCTTCGGTTGCTTGTTGGAATTTCATTTCAAAGCTTATCTCAGGCCCAAAACCCTCATAGACCACTTACCAAACCCGAACCAAACCCAAAATATCCAAACCAAAAAAAAAAAACCCAAGCCCACCAAGTCAAGCCAAGTCCACACCCAAAGGAGAGTGATTCACACCCATATCCTCCCTAAATAGGTAAATGCACATTTATCACATGTTTAAATCAAATAAAATCCATTCATAATTAGGAGAATTCAAATCAAATCCCTACCAAATCAATCCAATCATAATCCCAAGTAAGGAGATCTATTCCTTATTAAGGAGAGGTCACCATCAATAGAAATCCTATTCTTAGTCGGATTAGGAAAGTCTTCTCTCCTTTGCCAAAAAAGAGCCCTTCACCCCCCATTCACACCCTAGCACATACACATCTCTTGCACGCCTAAGACAAGTCTAAGCCTTCCTTTGCACGCCCAAACACCTCCTCCAATCCTCATTGCCGTGAGCCCTAAACCCTCCTCCTTCACCATCTCTCTTCATTCACGCCTAAGCCCCAAACACAACCCCTATTTGACGCATCTTTAACCCCTTTTCACAACCCCTAAATCACGCCCAAACCAACCTTAAAATAACCCCAAACACTGCCCCAAATCGCACAAACAGCCCCCACATACTGCCCTCTAATTCACGCCTAAACAGTTCAGAAAACACTCACTGCACTACACCTTTACTGCCACAAATCAGCCCACTGACCTGATCATTTTGCAGTGATTTTAGCCCTCAAAACAGTCCCCGAAACACCAAAAAACTGCACTAAAAAACTGCACAAGACCCCCCTAAAAAAAACCAAAACCGTACCCTTTTGGCCTCCCAAATCACCAAAAACAGTTCACTAATCGACCAAAACAGTGACCTGAAACGCAGCAGCAAAACAGCAGCGAAACGGACTTAAAAAAGCAGCCCAAACATCAAAACAACGAGGAAAGACATTGAGTAGACAAATTGGAAAAGCATCGGATCAATCACCCTTCCAACGGACGTGTAACGCCCTTTCTTGAGACGACAAAAGAGGTTAGACCTGAGGGCACCTTTTTTTTACTTATTTTCTTTCGTTTTATTTTATTTATTTTAAAATATTATTGCATGAGAGTCGTTCGAGGCATGATGTGATTGTTGGATGAGCGGGATATATGTTCCTTTTTATGGTATATCGGATGGAAACCCGGACGTAAATTCCATAGCCGATTCCGAATGACGGTAGTATGTCTGCACTCTCACTCGGGATACAACGCCACGTACCACTTAAATACACGTATCCGCGTCCCGTCTCATCCAAATTATATTTGAGCATGTCATAGTTCTAGGTTGTTTATTTATTAGTTTAAGCATGATTTAACTTAGTTTCGTTATTTAATTTTAAAGCATGATTATGTTATTTAGGCATGTTGTTTCTTTACTCGTTATGCATGATGTTTAGTTTAGTTTATATTCATATGGCTCAATATGTTCGATGTGTGATATTGCGTGTTTGTTGTTTAAAGACTTACTTTCAAGCATGCAAACTTAGATTAAGATTTATTTAGCGGAAGCATATTAGATCTAAGTGACCTTTGAACATGATTATGGAGTAAATGCGATTGATTTATTGCACAAATTATATCATCACAATGACATAAGTAAGGGACCATTCCGAACCCAACGGTTTGAGGTCTTCCTTTGCGAGGGGTGAGTGCGGCCTTAAATCTTTGTCCCGGTTCACACCGGGTGGCAACTCCATTATTCTCCGGTTTAGTTCCCCGCGGACTACTCCGTACTCTCAACTAGGCCCTGAGTCTAGAATAGCATGCGTCGCCCAAGTTCTGTGTCCTATACGATGCTTTTGAATATTTGATGTTTATCACATGTCATGTTTGGTGTTGGACTGTGTTCCAGGTTGTCCAGGTTTAGAGTGCGTCATGTTTTTTTGTTAGATTTGAGGCTCAGGGAGATGGGTTATTCATAAGCATCCTAACCTCATCGGGATGTTACATAATGTCATTTTAATCCCATTTGATATGTAGGTAGTCACTACGGTAGTGCAGCCTAGAAAAATCTTCTAAAACAATAAAGTTTCTCTAAATGTATACTATATTTAAAATAATAGGGATATGTTGAATATTTTGAAAATAATGGGGAATTATTAGAATTTTTCTAAATATTTATAGTTTTCGAAATATTACTTTACGTTGACTCATTAGGGTTTGACTTGACTGGTCAAGTCACTGATCAAAATGAAAAATGGATTTGTATAAGTATATGAAAATTCATATCAGATAGTTGTTCGAATGAAATTATGGTCGTTTGAACGAATGGTACTCGAACTCGTTCGAACGAGTCATCTAGAGGCCTCCAAAAGCTTTCTTGTTTGAACGATCTTTGAACTTGTTCGAACGAGTCATCCAAAGACGTTCTCGTTCAAACAGCCTTTTGAGTCGTTCGAATAAGACAACTTCAAGTTTGCTCGTTCGAACCTTATTTGATCGAAAATGTGATTCCTAAAAAAAGTTTTAAGATTTTAAAATGAAAAGTTGCATCTTTTGAGTAGTATAAGGTATATCTTGGATGTGACTATAAAATTCTATTATATGCCACATGATATAAAGTAATTACAAATAATTTCTAAGGAACTTCTTCTCATTTCTTCTTCTACATCACACAAATTCTCAAACAAAAAGGTGTTCTTGATGGTTTTGATTCAATCACGAATCAACAACAACAACCCCATTGTATCGTGAGAGAAGGTTTCTATGATTCCATGATTATTAACTGAGGGATATAATTATTTCTGAAAGAAACAACTACATGTCTCAGAGAATTTATCTAATGTCTTGTCTATAACTTTCGTTTTTGCTACAATAGTTATATAGTGCACATATTCTTTTATGTTATTATTATTTTTTCTTAATTAAACTTAAGTCTTAATAAATTCTCAACTTCGTAATTACATCATTCACAAAAAACAAGTTTCCCATTTTTTTTTTTAAAAACAAACATATTAAAACTATTTTCTATTTATTTATTATATTATTTGGTTGGATGTGTTGTTACATAAAAATTCATTTATAATTTGTATACAAACAAGATCCCCTCTAAATGTACCTTAAACAGTATATTTGACATGAATTATTAGGGCTCCTCTAAAGTTATTTCTCAAATCATAGTTTTTAAACATCAAATTTAAAAAATCAAATTTGGAAGTTTTTAAAATTCAGGAATTGCAAATAATGATGAAAAAGTGTTTAGCAGGTTCATTATATATCTAAAAAAACCATTAAAACTTTTGTTGACGGCTGATTTTTGGTCTCGGGGGCAATGACGATTTTTTATTCCCGAGCAATCCTCCTCCAACTGTGAATTTGTTTAGTTTATGGGAAACCAAAGCAAATTTGGCAGAAGATAAGTGAATACACCAATCAACAAGGAGATTTAACGTGGTTCGGCAGATTAAATCCAACCTACATCCACGGGCATGGAACAGGTGGTATTTTATTACTGAAATATACTTAATCGAACAGCTCTGTGTTTGCAAGTCTAATTCTCTCTTGTTCTCTCCTTAACTCTTAACTCTACTCTACAAGCACGTTTTCCCCTCCTATTTATACTAGTAATAAATCAGTTTCCTTCTCTCTTAAGGATTCATAGTTGAAACTACCTTTATCCTATTAGGACATCGACTTATCAATTTACCCCATGAAAGTAGGATAACTTATCATCTCATCCGTAAAAATGGGATGTCTTATCTTTTGGAGCCTATCTCGTCATATGCTCGGTCTTCACGAGGTCGGTCTCAATGGCCCTTTGAACTGAGAATGCTGCTATCGATCTATTAATGCCCGGCCATCCGAACCTACTGGTCGGTTACCGATCATAAAGTGCTCTGCCCCTCATTCATGTGGTCGGGTCGGTATTAATGATCCTGACCAAGAAAGAAATTACCTTTTTCCCCTGACATACTGCTTAAATCATAGGACCTGAAAATACCATCAACATCTGTCCCCTAGTTCTCGGAACTTTATACAAAGAACAGTACTCATGACGGAGTGATGGCTGACCCTTGTAAAGAGAAGTTCATTGACCTGTCGCCACCATGTCTTCGGTACAATCAAGATGCTCGGTCTGATCTCTTTCTCGCCAAAATAAAATCTTTTCACCGATCTTCTGGGGACTCTCTCGAGACGCGCACCGTCACATCCACTTAAATCCCATCAACTCATCTCTAGGGTTTACTCTGAGCTTGACACTTGTCAACCATCAGCCGGCTTTCGCCAAAAGCAAACAAAATCGACCGTTCTTCACCGATACCAAAATACATCCGATCTTAATCGTTCATTTAACTTTGTCGATTGCTTCCGAAGTCGACACATGGCGCACATCCGGGGCTCTTTCATGATCTAACGGTCATAAAGGCCTCGAGGTGATTTCAAGAAGACGAAGCGACCACCTTGCATCCGCTTGGAAAATTTTTATCACTGGAAAATAAAAACTCTTCTCTTCAACTGTGACTCTTCCGATTAGGTAAACGAAGCTTTCCAACGCATTTCTCCAACCCTCAAGAAGAATCAAGTAAGTTTTTTGGCCGACCTATTTGTTTTATGCTGGCTGTTTGCTTTCTCTTTTCTTTTTGTTTTTTTTGTGTGTGTGTGTGGAGCATGTCTGGTTTTTTGGGATGGTGGGTAATAAATTAGGGATACTTCGGTTTGTTCTGGGTTCTGTGTTTTGCTCGATATTGCTAGGGAGAGATTTATGGCTTGATGGATGTTGTTAGGGCGTTTAGAACCCACAGACTTATTTTTCCCGTAATCTTAGGGTAACTGTGGAATCCCCGCCCATTTTAGAATTTAGCTATAGACTGACCTCCCCCATTTTCCAATTTCCCGGATGTCAGGGATGTCTGACAACGAATCTTCCTCGGCAAATCCTGCTGAACCTTCGACTGCCCCTGCCGTAGAGATCTCCTCGGGCTCGGGGACACCAAGCATAGAGGACCTCGACACTACCTCCACCCATTCTGAAGTCGAAGAAGATACTTACCATCACAGGATTCCACGAAAAGACCTAGAGCCCGTGAATTCAACTACTCGACTTTAGACATGGATCGGCCTTCCAAGATAACTGAAGACGACCTACAGCTGCTCTGGCAGCGATATGAAATTCTGATAGATATTGCCCTTGAAGTCCTTGGCCCATTGGATCGTGCTAGTCAACCCGATGAGGGTTCGATGGCTTTGCTCCCAGCTTTCTTTGAGTGCGGACTTCGGCTGCCATTTCAACGTTATTTCGCCTGGATGTTGGTCGATATGGAGATTACCCCTTGTCAATTAAGCTTGAATAGTTGGAGGATCCTGGCCGGGCTGCGTGTGATTTGGCATCGGGCGGGATTCGATGAACCTTCTCTTGAAGAAGTGAAAAATGTTGTATCGATTGAAGGCCAAGCCAAGAACATACCATGGTTGGTACTACATTTCTCCTTATGATGATTCTTCAAAAGTTATCGGCAAGCTCCCCGACTCCAATAAAAACTTTAAGGATTTATGGTTCTGGGCCACAGGAGATTGGGGACTGGTCCTGAGATCCCACAAAGAGGAGATTTTAGTCCCGGATATCTTCAGAGCGGGAGGTTAGGAATCTAACCCTTAGTGTTCCTGTTCTTGTTTTTATGATAGAATTCTAACTTCTCTGGCTCTTCCCAGTTTGTTGGAGGGACGCTCCGAAGGTCTCCCATCAGATCCGGGCGTGGGTACGCTGGGCTCGGTGATATGCCGACCAGTGGAAGAATTTGGTCAATGATGTGGCCTTTGTCGAGTCAGGCCTCATTCGGATCGTTCTTCCGAAGGTCCTGGGGCGGATAGGTAGGCCTTACTAACCTTCTAACCTAACCCCTTGTTTGTTTGGTCTGATGATGACTTGAATTTGTTCAGATTCCGGACTGACCACCATTTTTGCCTTTGCCTTTTGCAGGAATGTCGAAAAGGCCGAAATATCTTGAGCAATTGACCGGTGCTGTGAAGAAAACCGGCCATGCTGCGGCTGGGTCCTCTCGGAGACGGCCAGTAACTACCGAGGCCAAAAAGGTCCTTGAAGAGGCAGCTCCGCCTACTGCTCAAGGCTTTTCTTCCCCGCCCAGGCATCGCCAACGGTCACCACCCGACCTGCCAGCCCCCCAAAACCAGCTAGAAAAAAGAGACATCTGTTTGGGGCAGAGGATGCCGAGCTGATTCGGGAGATGGAAGAGGAACAAGTCCTGAGTAAAAACCATCGGCTCGGAAAGAGAAGAAAACACCGGAGGGCACCTCCAAAAAATGGAAAGGCGCCGTGATTCTCGGCGTAGAAGACCTTGGTCAGGACATCAGGGAGGCCACTTCTCACATGGTGCCGGCCATCAATGAACTGGCCGAGGTGGTCCTCCGGTGAAGATTCCGAGATACGAAGATTTCTCTCCTGAGGATGTAGTTACTGGGCTGTGTTCCCAGATGGCAAAGGTAACCGTCCTTTTTCATTCCCGTTCTGAGCTTTTTTACTTAATCTTGATTTCTAAATTTCTACTTTTTTCTCGGCAGGCAACCTATCTGGCGGCCAAGAATAAGGATCTCATTTTGAGCCTTTTTGTCCGAGGGCTGCCAAGCCCAGATGCTTCAGAACCGCCTTACTGAAATGGAAGCCGAGCTGGCTAATAAAGATGAGGCCATAAAAAATCTGGAGTTAGGTGCAGTCGAGGCCCACACAACAAATAAAGCTCTCAGGGCCGCCGTCTTTCTGGAGAGAAAAAATACTGAGGCTGCCAAGAAGGAATTGGAGGCCGCCCAGATCGACAACCGGATCTTAAAGGTGGAAGTGTGCAGCATCGAATCCAAATTAAGGGCAAAGGATGAAGAGCTGGCACGAGTCCGTGATGAGCTTAAGAGGGAGAGAGCGAAGTTGGAGGACGAGAGGGATGCAATCAGACTCGAGGGGGTCAGGGACTGCGCCGAGATTATCCCGGTGGTATTGCCCGACCTGGATATGGGGCCTATTCATGCGTCTATCCGCTTCTGTAAAGGGGAAATCTCAGATGAGGAGTTTCAAAGGTGGCTACCCCTCCTCCCAAAGAGGTGATAGATCCCGACCCTGTCTCGATCGTCCCAGTACCCCCAGCTCCTGAAGAGGACCGACCTGAGACTCATGTTCCCGAAGAGAACCGACCAGAGGCTTCTGCTCCAGCCCCTGAAGCCATAATTGTCAGGGCCTCTCAGGTCGTCGATGTGGAAGCCACTGTCCCTCCTCCCAAGGCCGAGCCAAGCCATTTGCCACCCGAGTCTGTCGAGGAAGAAGCAATTACCCCTGTGCGGGCTGATCTATAGGGGGAACTCGATTGGGGCCTCGTGTAATCCTGAACGAGCTTTTTTTTTTTCCTGTAATAACTTTTTCACGATCATATTTATGTAAATATTTTTATGTGTTTCTATTTCTCTCTTTTAGTCTTTCGTAATTTGTTCTGATTGCTTTTCCGTAAACAATCACTCGAGGCCTGGCCGTGAGGGGACAACCCGAGCCGCAATTTGAATTTATGTAGTGGGATAAAACCCGACTCCGAGCTAGGAGAAACACTTGGCTTGGGGGAATGTTACGTCCCTAGTCCGAAAAGACAGACTTGGCGGGACGTAACCCGACCCCGAGCTGGGAGAAACACTTGGCTCTGGGGGAATATTACGTCCCCAGTCTAAAAAGATAGACTCGGTGGGACGTAACCGACCCCGAGCTGAGAGAAGATATAATGGCCTTGGCGGAATCGATTCAGCCCTGAGCCGAAATAACCAATGGCCTCGGTGGAATGAATCCAGCCCCGAGCCGACTAACTGAGTGGCCTCAGTGGAACGAATCTAGCCCCTAGCCGATTAGCCAAGTTGCCTCGGCATAACTAATCCAGCCCCTAGCCGAATAATCTTTGGGACTTTATTAAAAAGGGAAGTGAATCAACCTTTGAAGCCCTATCGGACTTGGCATTGGCATTCCCTTGCCCGTCCAAAAAAAAAACAAAACTTTGGAAAATAAAATCAAAAGGTGGGGAGTGACTTAGCACTTATCTCGAACCAAAATATTTTGCAAGTAGTATGGATATCTCAAAACAGCGTCATGTCCAACGTCTCCAAAACACAATTCTGAATCTTTCAATTCAGAATCCCGACGAACCAAGATTCGGATCAAAGAGCGTTTAGAATGGTAAGGGTACATTCCTTTATACGTCAAGTCACTATGGAGCCTGCGTTTTGTTTGAGGGCTCTTCCTTACAATGCTGGAGTAGGCACACGCCACGAGGGTACGATCCCTCATCGTGCTATGTTTCTCACAGATCCGAATGACCAACTAGGTAGGGATCAAAGGGTGTCCAAAACATTAAGGGCATGCTCCTCCTTATGTTTGGTGACACTGGAGCAAGCACACGCCACGAGGTCATAATCCCTCCTCGTGCTATGCTTCTCACGGATCTGAATGACCAAATAAGTATGGACTAAAGAGTGTCCGAAACATTAAGGGCATGCTCCTCCTTATGTTCAGTGACATTGGAGCAAGCACAAGCCACGAGGGCATAATCCCTCATCGTGCTATGCTTCTCACGGATCCGAATGACCAAATTAGTAGGGATCAAAGAGTGTCCGAAACATTAAGGGCAAGCTCCTCCTTATGTTCGGTGAAACTGGAGCAAGCAAACGCCACGAGGGCATAATCCCTCATCGTGCTATGCTTCTCACGGATCCGAATGACCAAATAAGTATGGATCAAAGAGTTTCCGAAACATTAAGGGCATGCTCCTCCTTATGTTCGGTGACACTGGAGCAAGCAAACACCACGAGGGCATAATCCCTCCCCGTGCTATGTTTCTCACAGATCCGAATGACAAATAAGTTGGGATCAAAGAGTATCCGAAACATTAAGGGCATGCTCCTCCTTATGTTCGGTGACACTAGAGCAAGCAAACGCCACGAGGGCATAATCCCTCCTCATGCTATGCTTCTCACGGATCCGAATGACCAAATAAGTAAGGATCAAAGAGTGTCCGAAACATTAAGGGCATGCTCCTCCTTATGTTCGGTGACATTGGAGTAAGCAAATTACACGAGGGCATAATCCCTCCTCATGCTATGCTTCTCACAGATTCGTTGGTCAGATAAATATACAGGAACATATTCCCTGTAGCCGTATTTCCCGAACCTGGTAGGCCGGCTATCTTGTGGGGGTGCTCCCTCCACGCGATTACCATCTCGAAATATTCCTCATAAATGCAGGTCATAGGGGAGTTATCCTCCAGCTTCGGGAGTTCGACTCTACCACGAAAGGTTCACGTGCTCCCTCATGTGTTTAATCCCTTCGCGTCGGGTATATCCCCGAAATATTGTATATGTCTTTCAAATCTAATTTAAAAAGCGAGTGAAGATCTTCTTAATTGAAAAATGGGAATTTTATTCATATTTGGGGGCATACTGTTTTTTCTACAACTCTCTGTGGGACATTTCGAGAGGTTTTTATTTGAGCTCATAACCCTTGTCGGGTTGTTAAAGGGAAATAAAGAAAAGACTACTGGAAGTACTTCCTTAATATCTCGACGTTCCAAGGCTTCCTTAGCCGTGCGCTGTCTAGCTGTTCCAAAATATAGACGCCCAGCCTTACCACCTCCACAACTTTATAGGGCCCTTCCCACTTGGCACCTAATGAGCCTTCCTCCCTTCTCAACACTAAGTCACCCGGAAGAAAGATACGGGTCTGAACTCTTTTGTTGTAGAAACGGGCCATTCTTTGCTGATAGATTGATGCCTTTATAGCTGACTTCTCTCTCTTTTCTTCGATTAGGTCGAGATGACTCCTGATGAGCTCTTCATTCTGCCCTTCCTTAAAAAAATGGCCATGTGGGTAGCCACTCCGATCTCTACTGGGATAACCGCTTCGCATCCGTATGATAAGGAAAATGGACTTTCCCTTGTGGAATCCTTATAGGTCGTCCGTTGCACCCACAAAACTTCTGGTAACTCCTCGACCCATAAACTCTTGCAGGCTCCGAGCCGAGCTTTAAGATTGGTTTTAATGGTCTTGTTTTTCGCCTC
Organism: Zanthoxylum bungeanum; assembly: GCA_019454045.1. Taxonomy (NCBI): domain Eukaryota; kingdom Viridiplantae; phylum Streptophyta; class Magnoliopsida; order Sapindales; family Rutaceae; genus Zanthoxylum; species Zanthoxylum bungeanum. The sequence goes on along the minus strand of SKCR01050985.1, from coordinate 11,437 downwards.
CACCTGTCCGTTAGAGTTGAGATGGGAAGGTGAGGCGAATCTTAAGGAGATCTGGAGGTCTTCACAGAGTTTCCTGAAGCCTTTTCTATCGAACTATTTTTCGTTATCGGTGATGATGGCCCGAGGGATTCCGAACCTGCAGATAATATTCTTCTTCAAGAACTCCGTAGCTTTCCTCTCTGTGATTATGGATAGGGGTTCGGCTTCCACCCATTTGGCGAAATAATCTAGGGCAACAATGGCATATTTCGCTTGCCCTCGCCCTTTCGGCATTGGTCCGATGATATCCAGCCCCCACTGGGCGAACGGTCAAGGGCTGGACAGGGTGGTCAACTGTTCTGCAGGCTGGTGGTGAATATTGGCATTCTTCTGGCATCCTTCACATTTCCAGGCCACCCTCATACCATCCTGATGCATGGTCGGCCAGTAGAACCCTTGTCTTAAAGCTTTCAAGGCAATTGATTGTCCTCCGGCGTGACTCCCACAGATTCCTGTATGAATTTCCCTGAGCACATAGTCAGCTTCCTCTTCTGCTAAACATCTCAGAAGGGGTACCGTATAGCCCCTCCGATATAGCATCCATTCGATCAGGGAAAACTTGGTGCTTTTAAATTTCAGCTTTCTGGCTTCATTATTGTCTTCAGGCGTCTCCCCAGTCTCCAAATATCTCCTAATTGGTTGCATCCATGAAGATTCACCTTCCCTATCCAAAACTTCCACCTCGAGCTCTCCCATGCTTTTTTCTCGGAGGCAGATTATATGGGCTATTTTGGGATTTTCCGCCTTTATCGAATATGCGAGCCGCGCCAAAGAGTTTGCTTCATATTTATTTTCCGACCGACTTGCTCAAAATGCACGTTCCCCATTATTCCTACCAACCTTTTTACCTCAGCCAAATTGGCTATCATACTCGGCTCCCTGGCTTGGAATTCTCCCTTTAACTGCTGAACAACCAGTTGGGAGTCGCTTCTTACAACTACGTCATGGACGCCCATCACCATGCATAGCCTTAAACTAGCTAAAATTGCCTCATACTCTACCTCGTTGTTTATGGCCTCGAAGGCGAATCTCAAGGTGAAGAATACCTCTTCACCTTTATCGTTTTTCAATACAATTTCAGCCATATTACCTTGTGGGCTGGGAGATCCGTCTACCGACATCTCCCATTTGTCTTCCCCAACGGTCAAAATTTAGGGTTTTGTGAATTCAGCAACAAAGTCTGCAAGAGCCTGTCCCTTTACTCCTGCCATTGGGAGGTAAGAAATGTCGTGTTCACTCAACTCTACCGACCATTTCATTAACCTGCCCGAGACCTCCGGCTTCTGTAGAATCTGCCTTAAGGGGTAATCGGTATAAACCCCAATAGGATGGGCCTGGAAGTAAGGTCGTAACTTCCAAGCATCAGTGATTAATGACAAGGCGACCATCTCATGTGCTGGATATCTGGTCTCAGCATCTAATAAAGCTTTACTAACATAATATACTGGCTTTTGAACTTTATCGTCCTCTTACACTAATACCGAACTTACTGCATGTTCCGAAACAGCCAAATACAAGTATAAGGTCTCACCTGGGGATGGCTTTGCTAGAAGTGGGGGCTGCGTCAAATATTGTTTTAACTACATGAAGGCCTCCTCGCATTCTGGCGTCCAGTTGACTTCTTTTTTTGCCTTCTTGACGACTTTGAAGAAGGGGTGGCACTTTTCGGTTGCTCGGGAAATAAATTGACTGAGCGCGGCCACCCTACCGATCTGGCTTTGCACTTCTTTTATCGTTCTGGGAGATTTTAAGTCCAGAACGGCTTAGATTTTCTGCGGGTTTGCTTCTTCCTCGTGAGCTCACCATATGGCCGAAAAACTTTCCCGAGGCCACTCCGAAAGCACACTTCTCCGGGTTGAGCTTTAAATTACGCGTCCTCAGCAATTCAAAGGTTTTCTTTAGATCGTCCACGTGACACCCTGGCTCCTTAGACATCGTTATCATATCATCTACATATACCAGCATTGTTGTACCGATAAGTGGCTTAAAAATCTTATTCACCAGCCTTTGAAAGGTTGCCCCGACATTTTTCAATCCGAAGGGCATTACTTTATAACAGTAAAGCCCCTGATCGGTAACAAAGGTCGTTTTCTCCTTGTCCTCAAGGTGCATTTTGACCTGGTTATATCCCGAGAAAGCATCCATAAAGCTTAGTAGTCCCTGGCAGGCCTTCGAATCCACCAACTGATCTACATTTGGTAGTGGGAAACTGTCTTTCGGGCACGCTTTGTTGAGGTCAGTGAAATCTACGCACATCATCCACTTTACATTGGATTTTTTCACTAATACCACGTTCGATACCCACTACGGGTATTTCACTTCTCTGATGAAACCAGCCTTCAACAATTTTTCTACCTCGGCAGCCATTGCCCTGCACCGTTCCTGGTTAAAGGTTCTTCTTTTTTGCTTGACCGGTTTGTGTGATGGGTTTAATGCCAAGCGGTGATTGATGACCTTCGAATCAATCCCGGGCATATCGTCATGCCCCCATGCAAAGATGCCCGGGTACTCATTTAGGCATTTCAGCAGGTTCTGTTTCAGGACCTCGTATAAGTCTCCCCCTATTTTTACATTCTTCCCAGGTCCAAAAAGTTCCATCACCTTTAATTCTTTGACTGCCCCTAGCCGGGTAACTTTCTTTGGCCGAGGACCCGGATCTTCACTTGCTTCTTCCCCGTCTTCATTCCCTTGCCTTTTCCGGGCACCCGCCTCGATGCAAAGGGTTTCTTTTGAGAGGGTGGCGAAACAGCTCCGAGCCACCTTCTGACTTCCGCACATGATTCCAATCCATTCCCGGGTGGGGAACTTTAACTTTAAGTAATAGCAAGACATTACAACCTTATTTTCATCATGAAAGGTCGGCCAACAATGACCTGGTAATTACTCATGTAGTCCACCACCGTGAAATTCATCATAACCGTCCAAGTCCGGGGATGGGTTCTGATTGTCATTGCCAATTGTATCCTTCCGAATGGAACGACTGTCGAGCCCCCGAAGCCGTATAGGGGAGTCCCATCGTCGGTTAAAGCCGCATACTCCACTCCAATACCGTCCAAAGCATCATTGGAGATTATATCCACTGCACTTCCAGGATCCACAAGGATTCTGTCTACCTCTGAACCGCCGATTGTTGCCTTAATTATTAACGCATCATCATGGGGGAAACTCACCCCTCGAGCATCCTCGTCCATGAAAATTTTTGGTACTAACTGACCGCCTTGTATTCCTGAGGACCGCTCTGTTCCAATCACCTCCGGCCCCGAGTCCGACTATAGTTTTTCTCGACAGATTAGAGTCCCCGGCCAATGTCTTCCCCCCCGTAATGATAATCACCTGTCGGCAATGTGCTCTCTACCTGGCCGCCATAACTTTATGGTCAATATAATTATTCAAGTATCCATTCCGCGCCAGGTCTTCCTTTGCTCCCACAAGTCTTTGCATCAGTCCTTAGTATGTCCATTCAAATTATGATGCACGCAATAAGAAATCTTATTTCTCCTGTCCGGTGGGAATCTTCTTACGTCAGGCTCTATCAAGAGGCATTTTCCCTGGATTTCCATGACTATCTGCCCCATCAGTTTATTCAGAGGAATGTATGCCTCTTCCCGAGCAACATAGTTTACCTGGGCCGAGGTTCTCTTTTCTGGGTCATCCCGAGGTATCGGCTTGAATTCCCTTCGCCTCGGGGGTGGCCTTTTGAACTCCCTGTTTGGCCTGCGCGGAGCTTCTGCCCTTCCCATCCTCTCTCTGATAGCTATCGCCTCTGGGAGATTTTCTCTTCGTTTTCCAGCGAAACGAACTTCCAGGCTTTTCCCAGAGCGGTGGCATAATCTGATGTATCTTGGATACTTAAATGGGTCCATAGCTTTCCGACCTTTAAGGCTTCCTTCAAACTTTCCGAGGCCTCGAGCGACTCATATCCCCCGACCTCGAGCACCATGCTTTGGTACCGCTCGATGAAAGCCTTTAGGGGCTCATCGTCCCTCTGCTTCATGAGCCTTAACTCCCCAATCGTCTTATTTGGAATGCAGGCCCCTTTGAAGTGCTGAACAAATGACTTCCTAAGTTGCGCGAAGCTTCCGATGCTCCTTGGGGCTATGCTTCTTAACCATAGAATGGCTGATCTCCCTAAGGTTAGGGGGAATACTTTGCAAACGGCATCCCCTACTACTCTTGGACCTCCATCAGTAGGATAAAACTCTCAATATAGAATTTTGGATTTGTATGGCCTTTGTAGGGCGTCATGGACGGCATGTTGAATCGTCTTGGAAACTTTACCGACCTTATTTCTTCAATGAGGGGGGATTCAGCCTCGTCGTCCCGAGCGTCTCCTGCATCAGTTTTGGGGTTTGCTCCCCACTTGCTATTTCCTTTCTTAACCAGGATTTTATATTGCCATCTGTGTTACCGTGCCGCCTCTCGCGGCCTTCTTTGCGTCTGTCACCCCAGGTGCGACGTACCTCATGACTTGAGATTTCCCGTTCAGTTTCACCATACTTCATATCTCCCCTTCTGGTGTCGCGGGGCTATCATAGGAAGAGTCTGGCGACCGTCTCCCTTCTTCTTCTTCCCATGTATCCTCCATTCGTAAATCTTTTTCTACCACTACGGACATCATCCCGTAGGGACCCTTCCTCCTAGGTCCATTGTCTTCGCTCTCATCCGCGACCCTTTTTCCTTCCGCTATTTCGCCTCTCCTCCGCGGCGGCTCCGACTTCTAGTCTCTCATTATTCGTCTCTTCCATCCTCTCCAGTTTGTGCATCATGGATTTCAGAAGGATTTGATTTTCCTCCATATCTTTCCTCATATTTTCTTCTATCCTCTGCATCCAATCCACTGTTGAACTCTCTGACGATCGGTGATTTCCACCTTCTTCCATCATCTTAACACGCTAGTTGCTTTCTGTTGTGCTCCCCACAGACGGCGCCAGCTGTTGACGGTTGATTTTGGTCTCGGGGGTAAGAAGGTTTTTTTTACCTCCCGAGGTAATCCTCCTTCAACTGTGAATTTGTTTAGTTTATGGGAAACCAAAGCAAATTTGGCAGAAAATAAGTAAATACACCAATCAACAAAGAGATTTAACGTGGTGGTCGGCGGATTAAATCCAACCTACATCTACGGACACGGAACGGGTGGTATTTTATTGCTAAAATACACTTGATCGAACAGCTCTGCATTTACAAATCTAATTCTCTATTGTTCTCTATGTCTCTCCTTAACTCTCCTTACAAGCATGGTTTCCCCTCCTATTTATAATAGCAGAGAAATAGCTTTCCTTATCTCATAATGATTCTTAGTCGAAACTACTTTTACTTCCTTTATCCTATTAGGACACTGACTTATCAAGTTACCCCATGAAAGTATGTTACCTTTTTATCTCATATGTAAAAATATATGTCTTATCTTTTGGAGCCTATCTCGTCATATGCTCAGTCTTCATGAGGTCGGTCTCAATGACCCTTTGAACTGAGAATACTGCTATCGATCTGTTAATGCCCGGTCATCCGAACCTAGTGGTCGGTTACCGATCATAAAGTGCCCGGTCCCTTACTGTTGGCGTTTAGTGGTCGGGTCGGTTTTAATGATCTTGATTAAGAAAGGAATACCTTTTACCCCTGCTGTATTACTTAAATATCATAAGACCTGAAAATACCGCCAACAGTGTTAATACTTATAATATTATAATATGAAATGATTTTTTTACTCTAATTTATAATATAATATATGTTCTATATTTTATAAGTTAGTTTATACTATCTAGTAATTTCTCTACCAAACACACACCTATATAATTTACTAATAATTTGTAATAAAGTAATATTTTATTATTTTTTCACAAAACGTCCTTTACATTTTAAAAATAAAATCAATTATATCAATTAATGATTAATTAATGGTCAATTATGAATTAATAATCACATGGTACTTTAGTTTAGTAAAAAATAATTATTTCAAAATTCATACTTTTTTATTATTATTTTATCAAAATTTGGTATTAAATTGTAAATAGCCCTTAAAAAAGATAATCAGTGGATTTTAAAATAATTAAAGATTTAATTATCATATGTTAGGAAAAGGTTAGGACATTTTATCTTAAAATTTTAAATTAATCTATACTTTAAAACCTAGTCTATTGATTTAAGTCAATTTAGCATTTAATTATGTAATTCATCTACTATTATGTACAATTGGATTGACTTAAATCAATGGTTAAATGTTAATTCTATATTTAAATCAAAATTGTTAGTTAAAATATCTAGATTCATTTTAAAATAATATTTATTAAAAGGAAAATGGCATTTAATCACCTTGTAGATTGCCATAATGATATTTTAGTCCATATAATTTTGAAATATAAACTTTAGTCCATGCCGTTAAAAATTTTCTCTTGATTTTGAGTCATTTTCCATCCGATTGGTATTAAATGACTAAAACACCTAGAAATAATCTAATGATAGTAAAAATTTGTTTCAAAATTTGATGAAAAGTGACTCAGTTATCAAAAAAATATTTAATGTTTGGGACTAAAGCTTGTAGTTTCAGAAAATAAAAGGATTAAAGTTTGTATTTTTAAAATTATATCAACTAAAGTGTCATTATAACAATTTATAAAATAGTTGAGTGTTATTTTCCCTTAATAACAAGTATATTTAAATTACAAATTTAAGTGACCCCAACCATTAAGAGTGGCAACAAGCATGTACAAAGCTTTTTGAAAATAATAATTTAAAATTTTGAATTTTTTTACTACTTCAAAATTTTAAAAAATAATAATAAGAAAGTCAATGTTTTAATGATTTTTTAAATCCTACATTAAAATTTAGATATATATATATTTAGCAATACAAATTAATTTATGTAATTAAACATTTTCCTTTTATAAAAAAGGGCCCCAGTCAGATTCGAATTTTTAGCCCAAGTCATGCTCGGACCAGAAAAATAAAATTTTACATTCAGACATAATTTGAACTAGTCCCGAGTTTTTTTGCTATCCCTACCCACCATAATAAAATTGTATTGCAGAGTAATTTTCAGTTTCCTCCCCTAAGGTTTGATCTATTTGCAATTAGATAGCGAAGATCGATTTATTAAAAAATACCTCCCTACAGTCTGTTAATTTTGGAGTTGACTGTTAGTTGATTGAGAGAATACCATAATGCCCTTAAAACGAAAAAAAATGATTTGTGCTACCGGTAGGAGACAGGCTAACCCTACCTCTATAAGCCTCTTATTCTAACGAAATTTCAGCATGATGTATTCGTAACATCATGCAACCTGGCTTATAACCAGCACCATGAGATAACATGCTCACATACTCAACATAAAAGCAAATATCATCAAGGTCTTAGTCCTGAACTCAACAAGCAAAAGTAAATGCTTGGCCTCCGACCACAACTCAAAACTAAACAATTCTATTTCATTACTTATACAACTGAGATACAAATGCTAATGCAAATACAAATACAAAACAAGTAGTCGTGATGACCCAACTCGACCCAGGACTCAATGACTCCTCGACTGCAATTGAGGCGATCCACCGTCTTCAAATTTTTCACCCGAACATCTGCTGGTTCTATATGACAGCTACTGACCTGTAAAACTACAAACTATTGGAATGTGAGTCATAATGACTCAGTAAGTAATCATGCAAATGGTTATAAAGTTTTAATTAAATATCTATTCCTTATTCATTTCACAAACCTGACACTTGTACTGTACCTTAACTGATCAACACCTGCCAACTTCTGTTTTCTATTACACTATCAAACTTCTATATTGCATATGTGTGTATATATATATATTCCTATATCACCACACACGAGAAGTTCCATCATACTACTGGTGCATAACACTAAATTCTGCATACTCTCTATACTTGTTACTAATAAGGTTCAAGTATTTATCATAACTTTCTCTCTTCCATTATCTTGAAATATCATCAAATCGGATATCTACATCTTATTTCTGTTAACTATCAAATCCACTACCCATGGTTACATGCATGAGTTACCATTTCATCAAAACTAGCATTCTTACAGTATGTTCTTTCTAAGTAAGTAAGCAACTCATACAATCACCATTAATACGTATTCATTCAAATAAGGTCATGCTATTATGCACGCGTATTTACAACGTGATACTTCTATATGAATGTGTTCCACACAAGATTAACCATATGTGCATGCGGATGCAGTCATGTCACAAATATTAATGTCAACTAAATGCTTTTAAATGATAACTAAAACATATGATTTAAATATGTAACTTGTAAACCACACTCTACTTAACATGCAAACGCTTTCATAAGATACATTTGAAATCTTTTCTGAAATGATGTTTTCGGAAAACTCTTTCTGAATTCTTTATCTGAAAGTTTCTTTTTGAAAACTCTTTTCTAAAAGGCTTTTTCTGAAAACTGTATCTGAAAGCTGAGATCTGAAAACTGATTCTAGAATCTGGTTTCTGAAATCTAAACACTGAAAATCTGAAAACTGTGTACTGGAAATCTGAAAACTGCTCTACGTCAGGACCATAACTCAACTGGACGTCTCTCTACACCCAGAACCATAACTCAACTGGGTGTACTCAATGCCCAAGACCATAACTCAACTGGGCATCTCTGAAAAATCAGGATTTCGGGACCCTATAGCCCCTAGTCTTGCTCGAGGATCTGAGAGCGTCCCTCAGTCCTCCACATGTGCACATGTGTCTATATCCGTCATTCCAAATTATCCGTAATTTCGAACTGTATCTCAAGTTACATACTGGGATGAGTTTTTACCTCATGCCCCGAAAACCATAAAACCATAATTTGTAACTCAAACTGTATAAGGAAACATTTTCTGAAATACGATTCTTTTCAAAAGCATTTGAAATCTTTCTTTAAACATTTGAAATTGTTAAAAACATTGTTGTTGTATGCTCAACCGTTGAAAACCTAAAACAGACACACACATGCACTTGCATATATGCATATCTCATGCTTCTCTCTACTCTAGCCATGATTTTCTCTATAACGATCTTACTAACTATATGCTCAAATATCAACAGAATGTTTGTTCAAACTAAACATGCTAAATTTATCTTACATTCATACATATCTATATTTATCTATATATGCACACATTCAACCATAACAACTTAACTTACCTTTATAACTTACCTTACTGGTGGCTCAAAGTCGATATATTGCACAATTTATATTCATACACATAAATTCGAAGCTCTATTACTATATCAGACATCAAGCATATATGAGTTCCAATGTCTTAGATCTTAAACTGCTTTGCCATTTTCTAACTATCAACTTGTGCTCAGAAATCTCAAATCATAATCTTTTATATATTCTCATGCCATGCATATCCTACTCATTTATACTTTCTACCATCTTATATACATGTATCAGTACTCACTAGTTTTTTTATTTACTCATGCATGCTAATATTCGTATACAATGCATAAAATACAGACTTTCATTCATATCACTAATTTATATATGATTATCTCATTATAACTGTAATCCCATTCCCTAGGGTGTAGTTTCTACATCCTCATACCCAAGTCTTATTAAATTATATTTATGACTTTATTTATGCGTTCTCATCTAAATATACTTACATGTGTGTCTCTATACTTTTATATGCTCATACTCATTTCTTACTTATACCTTTGCTCATAATCGCTTATTCTTATATATATGTGTATCTAGTTACACATATTTCTTTCTTCCACACTCATCTTTATATATAAATATATACTTGTTTCATGCATATACTATACACAATTCTAGTACATAATTAATTCCGGACGCTACTAAATCTTTAAGTATTAGAAGCATGAGTTAGTTACCTGGCTAGGCAGACACTCATAATCCCGGTCCGATCTGCCAAAACAAATCACACATCTGTCAGAACCGCTATTTGCGGGACTTTCAACTCATCTAAAACAACTACGGGTTTCCCCGGAATACCCGAATCATCTCTAGTACTACGATTAAACTTCATTACTCTAATACATGCTTACATACTATTCTAAACTAGCTAGATGAGTCATATTCTCACTTTACGCGTTTATGGCAAAACCTGTAGAAAAGTTTCCGCAAACGCTACGGAGGGGTCTTGAACCCTCCGGACTAACCCAAAATTACCTAATTACCCTCGTATATCATATTTACATTATAACTATATTTACGATCAACTACGCTCATTCGCGTGAGAACACTATTTTACCGGAAACTCGCTAATTCTACCGGATCGATCATATCTCATCCGATTCTTCCCGGATTCTACCACATTTATCGTTTTAACATATTAAAACATATCCAATTCATCTCATGAAATATGTTACACTACAAAACTATCAGAAACATCCGAATACAAATCATCGATACACTTTGAAATATCAAATTCTAAACGGAAAGTCGTACCGAAATCCGAGGCCATATTCGGACTCCCAACGGCAATGCGAACGCGCTAGTGTCGACAGAATTCTGATCCGAGCTACTATTCAACATGGGTTTACTATTCACCAATGATTTCTTCCTCGTTTCGTGTGCTTGGCCGTTGTTCGGTAAAATCAACCCCGTACACTCGTAGTACTCGTCGAGGGCTTCGATTTGGTAGGTGGCTCGGGCCGTGAAATGAACCGATGAGCCGGATCTGCCAACCCATTGCTGATGCCGGCATCAGTAGCGTCGCCGTCGGCCACCCAAGTGTGCGTCGAGGTCGGCGGTCTGATCGGCACCGGTGCATCGGTCTGAGGTGGCCAGAGCTGTTGTCGGCGATCTCTTCTTCTCCAAAGGGCGTGAGGGTGCGGGTGAGGGAGATGGAGAATGTTTGATCAATTTACAATTTACTAAAACTTTAAGGCTTTAAATACTGCCTGGAAAATAACAAATAAGCCCCTGCGAAAATTACAAATCAACCCAATATTATGGAACCTTCTTGAATATCATAATTTCGGAGCCCTTCTATGCGATTCGTGAAAAGTGTTCCACACGAAAGTTATCCGTCTCGGAAAAAAAGTCTGATAGTTCAAGAATCCACTCGATCGGAGTTCGTTTTCTCTATTTGTGACCAAACCGCAAACTTTACGCGTTTTACGAAATCGCGTAACTGACTTTTGATCCTTCACGTTTCCGACGCATCATAAATTCATAATATAATATTCCAAACTCTATAACATCACTTAAATCTTTCTTTTATATCATCATGCTCCGAGACTAAAAATCGTCCAGGAATCTTCTAATAACAATCCCGAAAATCTGGGATGTTACATCACATTTCACTGTTATGCCTCCAGTTATATAACCAACCATTATGATCAATAATATAAATAATTAGACAATTTTATCTTATGAATATACCAAAATTAGAGCTAAACTCATATAAAAGACTG